>JAOWBN010035283.1:0-10147 GCA_028565015.1 Pinguicula moranensis | reverse complement strand
CAACCGAGGTGTGGGCTAAGTTACAAGCTTGGTTGGATATCAGCAATACCATGCTAGTGGGAGGTACAGCACAGGGCATTTCACTCCAGAGCTTCCTTAATATAAAACCTACTGCAGGTAAACAAGTCGCCCAAATCCTCTATATGGCTAGCCAATGCTTGGACAATCTGGAAAAGCATAAACAGGATCCACTTCTTAGTTGAGGAAGTTAATTCATCTCAACTGCTAAACAGAATTCAATGCCTAACATGGCAATGGGCTAAGGCTATGAGAGGGGTGCACTTATTTCCTTACTCTTTGGCAGATTGGCTGATTAATCTCCTAATTTGTATGGCTTTTTAAGGTGTTTCCTAACTGCAGTTACACTTGTTTTCTATCTACAGGCGCATTGTTTATGACTCTGGAGTTCCATGAAGTGCATGTAAGGTACACGTTGAGACATGATTCTCTGCTTCAGGCACAGAAAAATTGGTGATCTCATTTGGAGCAGGTGGATCTCACTGCAGTAGCTCACAGCAGCTTCTCAAACGAGGACCTGAGGTTCAGCTTTTCTTTTTTGAACTATGGACATGAAATATATTTAGGAAGTTGCAAGACATGGCTCTATCTTTTTATTGACACATTTGTCTCATCTCCTCATGTTGGTCTTTCATAATAAAGGGTCTAAGTATCGAGGACAACACATTTGGTACACAGTTCAAGTGCCTCTTCTACATACTCCTACTTTAATGCACTTTGAAATTATCTTTTCACTGCATGGTGGTACAGGTTAGGAGGAGGGTCTGGAACAGAGGCTTCTTTATACAAATATTGAAAGGAGACAACCTATTGCAACACTGAATAAGGGAGGTGGCAAAAATCACAAGGCTACAATGCTATAAGGTAAACAGGCCGAGCCTTGCTATCTACTACAGTAAAAATACCTGGAGTCTTATGGCGGCCTGCATAGCTGATGGTTGTGATCAATGCTTAAATATCCTCTAATTCTTTGCTTAGAGGAAGTTTACAGCAATCTCATCGACCTATGCTATAAGGTATACAGGTAGAGCTGGGTCTTTAGAAAGGGAAAGAAACTTGTAGTCATTTTTTGATGGCAACCTGCATAGCTGAGAGTCAAAAGATCAATTTTGCTCACCTATGGCTCTTTCCCCATTATCCACAAGGAATCATGAACTATGTATTTAGCAATTGATGTGTCTAATGGGTTTTAGCCCCTAGTCTTCAGATTTATACTTTAGACTACTTTTCACTTTTTCTCTTCTTATTTTTTTTATCTTTTTTTTTCTCTTGTTCTTACCCCTGGTAAAAAAAATTAAATACTCTTTTATTCAATGAATTTTCGGCTTAGCTAAAAAAAATATTATAGCCTGATATCTCGTGTACTTGAAGAACAATCAAATGGTTGTGAATTATGGACATGGGTTTTGGAGCTTTGATGATGAAGACAACTCCCAAGGACGGGAAGATAGAAGGGACGAGTTGATCGAGGAGATGCAATTGAAAATTTTGGGTCTCATTTGTAGATTGAGGGCGACCTCAATCCTTTTGTTATGACTCCAAAGAAGGGTTCTCAGATCTTAATGATCCCAATCCTCGATACCATAGACGTAATGACAGCAAGGAGAGAACCTCTAGCCTATGCTTCAAGGTGGAGTTGCTCCAGTTCTCGGGTGCCCTTCAACCTGAGGGCTTCCTTTATTGGATCAACAGGGTGGAGCGTATCTTCGAGTAGAAGGAGGTTCCTGACAAGGTGATGTTGAAGCTAGTTCTCATCAAGCTCAAGGGTCGCGCCTCAGATTGGTGGGAACAAGCCAAGAAGTTCCATGAGTGCCAAGGATGTTCCAAGATCACCACTTGGGAGAAAATGAAAAAAGAATATGCAGAGCCACTTCTTGCCATTTGGATACGCTCAATCCCTTTATGAATACCTCCATACATTGAGGCAATTGACTCGTGTGATGGAAGAATACACGTAGGAATTCTACCTACTAGTGGCATAGAACGACCTTGCCGAGTCTGAGAAACAATTGGTAGGCTACTACATTTGTGGCCTACGACCTAGCATCCAAGATGTGCTTGTTCTCCAATCATTATGGAGCGTTTTTGAATCCTACCAACTAGATCTAGCCATGGAGAAGCAACAAAGAAAGCCTTGGACCAAGTATCAAATCGTTCGGTCGAGCAATACGCACGACAATCCGGCCGTGGCAAAAGATATGTGCACAAATGCGTGAAGGGACAACCGTCCGAGAGATAAACCCGCTCAAAACAGCGCAAACACATCCACAATCAAGTGCTTTCATTGTGGAGAGCCTGTCCACAAGGCCAATGAGTGTTGAAATCCAGTGAACTACCGAGGCAAAAAATTGATGATCGAGGATCATCAGGGCGACCGTGGGCGAGATAATCCGGTGTGCGATGATGAGGACAACATCTTGCAAGGTTATGGCCGAGAGAACTTGGTAGTGAGGAAGAGCCTCTCGATCCCCAAGTATGAGGCAAGCGAAGATTGATTATAGACCAATATTTTTAGCAACACGTGAACCATTGGCGGCAAGGTTTGCAAAATGATCGTGGATAGTGAAAGTTTTGAGAATGTAGTGGCCAAGGAGGCCGTCCGCAAGCTTGATCTACCAACCAAGCGACATCCCAAGACTTATACCATGTCTTGGCTCAACAAAGGTAGCAAAGTCATGGTGAATCGCCATTGCCTTGTGTCTTTCTCCATAGGCAAAAGGTACTATGCACGGTGTGGTGCGATGTGGTAACCATGGATGCTTGCCACCTTCTTCTGGGGAGGCCGTATGATCAAGGAGTGAGTCATGATGGGCGCAAGAACACTTATTCCTTAAGCATCAAGGGTAAGAGAGTGGTTCTAGACCCACGCTGAAAGGAGCAAAACAGTCAAAAAGTGCTATTGTCCATGAGCCGGTTCCTTGAAGAAGTCAAGGAGGAGAAAGTTGTGTTTGCCCTATTGCCTAGGGTGAACAACCAACCGAGGAAGTCCTTATTCTTTTTCTTAAGGTGCAAGAACGTTTGCATGAATTCAGGGACTTGATGCCCGAAGAGCTACCAAAGGGATTACCTTCATTAAGGGACATCCAACACCACATTGTTCTAGTCTCGAGATCGAGCCTCCCTAATCGACCAACTTACCGAATGGGTCCCAAGGAGTCTGAAGAATTGAGAAGAAAAGTAGAGGAACTACTTGACCAACCGTACATCCATGAGGCATGAGCCAATCTTGCTTGTGCCAAAGTAGGACGACACATGGCACATGTGTGTTGATAGCGATCCATCAACCGCATCACAGTCAAGTATAGGTACCCTATACCTCATCTTGACGATATGTTGGATCAACTTCCTGGACCCAAGTTCTTCTCCAAAATAGATTTGAAGAGTGGCTACCATCAAATCTATGTCAAGCCCATAGATGAATGGAAGACAGCCTTTAAGACCACCAATGGGTTGTTTGATTGGTTAGTCATGCCATTCGGACATTCTAAGCACTTTTATGAGGTTTATGCATCAAGTGCAGAGGAAATTTATGAGGAAATTTGTGGTTGTATACTTCAATGACATACTGATCAACACCCCTTATCTAGAGGCACACTTAGGGCTCCTTAAGGCTATCTTTGAGGCCTTGCGAGCGGAGGCCTTGTATGTGAACAAAAGGATGTGTGACTTTCCCACCACTTTAATATATTTTCTAGGCTTCGTGTTGTCTATCGAAGGGGTGCATGCCAATCCATCCAAGGTGGAAATTATTGTGACTTGGCCTAGGCCAATAACTATCCATGATGTGCGGAGCTTCCATGGTATAGTCTCATTCTACCGCCGCTTCATCAAAGATTTCAGCTTGGTGACCGCACCTATCATGAACTGCATCAAAGGCTGTGAGTTTCTGTGGACGGATGTGGTATAGGAGAGATTCAAATTCGTGAAACACAATATTACATAGGCTCCTATCTTGGCCTTTCCGGATTTTGACAAAGTCTTTGAGGTGAATTGTGATGCATCCCGCTTGGGGATAGAAGGAGTGCTTAGTCAAGATGGGATGCCTATTGCCCTCCTTAGTGAGAAGCTGACCTGTTCCAAGAAGAACTACTCCACATTTGGAAGCACTACTTGATCCAAAAGGAGTTTTTACTCTTCACGGATCATGAAGCCCTCAAATGCATCAATGGCCAGAACATGTTGAACCGTAGGTATGCCAAGTTGGTAGCCTACCTACAAGAGTACACATTATCCTTGCGGCACCATTCTCAACAAAGTGGCGGATGCATTGAGCCGATTGAGCACCATTCTCTCCACTATGCACGCCGAGGTTGTTGTCTTTGACTCCTTCAAGGGATGATCCATCCATTGGTAAAGCATATCCTGAATCCCTACTCGAGAAATCCAGGGATTATTTCGTGCAAGACGGCTACCTCTTCCATGGCATACCTAGGTCCATCACTTTGGACCGAGACACCAAGTTTTTGATCTTGTGGGGGAATATGGGGACCAAACTACAATTCAATAGAGCCTATCATCCTCAAACCGATGGATAAATTGAAGTGGTAAATTGAAGTTTAGGGAATTTTTTCATATGCCTAGCTGGATCAAAGCCAAAACAATGGGACATGGCCTTGGCATAAGATGAATTCGCCTACAACCCCTCGAACAATAGGACCACTAGCCTTAGTACTTTTGAGATGGTGTGTGACAACAACACCTCGAGAGAATTGGACTTCGCCCCCACTCTATAAATTGGTCGATACAGCCCTAAAGCCGAAGAGATGGCCAAACACCTTAGGGGGTATCCATGACCATGTCCGAACAAACATTCCCAAAAGCAACAAAAAGTACATGGCTCGTGCTGATGCTGGAACAAGAAGGGTAGTGTTCAATGTTGGTGACCAAATTTGGGCCATGCTAACGCGAGACTGAATCCTAAGCATTGAGTCCAACACACTTGGCAACCGGAATATAGGGTCATGTGAAGTGAACGATAGGATCAATGACAATGGCAATCACCTAGAGCTCCCAAGCCATATGAAAACTTTTGATGTATTCAATGTCAAACACTTTAGTGCATGCTATGAGGACTCGAGGTCGAGTTATTTTCAACCTAAGGAGGCTGATATAGGAGCATTCGAGTCACCTGAGGAGGCTGATATAGGATAAAGCGAACACACGACCAAAATCACAATTCCAATAAGTAAATCGATGATTGGCTCAAAGGGAACGGTCACTGGTCAAGAAAGGCACACACGTGCGACCGACATAGTGCTTTTAGTATTGTCCGTGTCAAATTTTTTCAGTCGTGCTTTTTTTATTTTATTGTGTCCAGATGATTTATAAGGTCCTTGTGAGAATGTAGGTACCGATTTTTGACCCAAACGACTTGAACACATGGGCCATGATTCGGATCAAAAGTAGTTCCTAGTTTTTAAGGGTTCGTTCGAGTTTAAGATTGAGTTGTGTCTTGACGAAACTTGTTATCCAGGAGTTAGACGTGGACATACGTGTTCTCTTAATGCTCAAGATACGTTGGAGTACACAAGGGAAAAGTTTGGACTGAGCAAAGTCCATATCTAGAGAGATGGAACGAGCCATACTTTTAGCATCGTAGAAGCGGTCCTTAGACCGCTCGGCTGTGTCCTAGAATTGAGGCCAAACATTGAGAGCCTTAGGCTATAAATAGCTCATCCATGTATGGGTTTCATACATTGAGAATTTGAATAATTGTCTATCAATAAATAGCTTTGAATGTTTTGTTTCATATTTGTTAGTTTTGTGTGACACAATCTTTGGAGTGATCCTACAATGCATATGTGAGTTGAGTATTTTCTTTCGCCTAGATTTATCAAAAATCTTGCCGTGACATCAGGAAGCGACTCGGTGGGAGAAAAATGCATCGCTAAAGTAGTTAAGCAACCTACGTAGAGTACACTAGTTAGAGATATTGCATTGTTAAATTCAAAGTATGATGCATGGAATAATGCAAAGCAAAAAAAATAGTGGAAATAGGGCATGAGATACAAATGAAATCAAATACAGTTATAGAGGAGCTTTTTTAATTATAGTTGATCAATTCGAAACTAGAGACCAAAGCAACATTGAATTAATGAAATAACAAATACAAGCAATGATAAACTGAAAACCGAAAGAAAATTAAATGATTATTACAACATACAATGTAAGTTGGTCTGGGGATAGACAAAAAACAAGAGATATAGAAAAGATGATTTGGAAAGAAAGGATCCAATTTATACGTATTCAAGAAACAAAATCGAACTCACTCAGTTCTTTAGACTGTGGTGAAATATTGTTGGCTAATAGGTTTGAATGGCGAGCAAAACATGCCGTCGGAAAATCAGGGGGTTTACTTTGTATCTGAACCCAAGAATATTTGAAATAGAAAATAGTTGGGAAGCCCATGGTATGTTTGGCATAATTGGAAGCTCGGGGGCTAAAAAATATAAATCACGATAGTAAATACGTACTCCCCTTGCAAGGTGCAAGAAAAGAAACAATTATATGAAAGACCACTTTCATATAATCATCATGTTTTGAATCCTACAACGCAAACATCTTCGCAGTTGCAACCTCAAATGCAAAAACAGTCTTATTCAAGAAATCAAAATGATGAGATTATTGCAAAGTTAACTGCTGCCACCAAGAGCTATACTGATCTTATAGCACAGCTAGCCACCACGTCAAGCAGTTTCATGCAGGAATCCCGAGCTAAATTGAAGGATCAAACTGTGGTGATAAGAAACTTGGAAACTCAAGTGGGGCAATTGGCAAAACAACTATATGAAAAAACACAAGGTGATCAACCAAGCATCACAGAGGTAAACCCCAAGGAGTAATATCAAGACAAAACATTGAGAAATGGAAAATAAGTGGAGGAAACTCCAAGGCGAGTCCATGCCCCCAAAAAAGATAACTGATCAAACGTTAGAAGAGCTGCTGCCTCAACAGAACGATGAGCAAATCCCCCCAATTCCTTTCCTTCAATGGTTGAAACAAACAAAGTTAGACCAGCAATTCTAAAAGTTTCTTGAAGTTTTCAAGAATTGTCATATAATATTCCCTTTTCTGAGGCCTTGGAGCAAATGCCATGTTATATCAAATTCATGAAGTATATATTATCCCATAAGCGGAAGTTTGAGGATTATGAGAAGGAACTATCGATTGGGGATACACCCTATTTCGAACCTTGAATTGCCGAAATGAGCATAAGGAGTTCAAAAAAATATTAATCAAAACAACATGGAAAAAAGATGTTCACCGAGGAAGGCGTGGTCATAATTTGACCATGAAAATTAGGAACTTGATGAAGACTTTGAAGGACCGGAATAAGGAAATCTTTGGACATGGAGGGAACATCATATATGCTAAGAAAAATGCAATATCCGATAGTGTGGATAAGGCAAAAACTCAAGATCTAACAGAAAGGGAATTAGAACAAAATAAATAAGATAAAAAGACCTTTAAATTCTACTCAAACAACAAGATAGAATCTTGTACCAAAAATCAAGAGAAACATGGCTAAAAGAAGGAGAAGGGAACATAAAATATTATCTTGCACGAATCAGGATAAAACAAAAAAGAAATGAGTTAAGAGGTTTGAATGTAAACGACCAGTGGACAGAAAATGTTAGTGAAGTAAAAAACAAAATTAAAGAAAACTTCAAAAAACATTACTCTACTGATTATCAAGATCGGATATTACTTGTTGCTCTAGTCTTTAATAGGCTAAACGAGGATGATAATGAGAACCTAGTAAAGCCGTTTACAGAGGAGGAAATCAAAGAAACAGTTTGGGTTTGTGCATCTAATAAGAGTCCAGAGCCTGACGGACTTAACTTCTATTTTATAAAGCGCCACTAGGAAGTGATACAAAATGATTTTATCGAATTCATACAACAATTTCATGGAAATGGTAAATTAATAAAAAGGAGTTAATTTTACACATGTGCTCACGCCAAAGATAAATGGCAGAAAGGAAAGAACACTTTCGGTCTATATCATTGGTAGGAAGTGCACACAAAATACACACAAAAATTCTAGCTAACCGAATGAGGGCGGTGATGCCTAGAATTATCTCCCCATATAAGATGGGATTCAGTAAAGGTAGACAAATCATGGATGGACTGGTGATTACTAATGAGATCATTGAAGAGACAAAGAGAAACAAGCGTAAAGTGATACTCTTTAAAGTGGATTTCGATAAAGCATTTTAACTCGGTAGATTGGGATTATCTATTGAGAATGTTAGGAAAGTTCAGTTTCCATGAAAATGGCAGAAGTGGATCCAAGTATGCATCACCACAGTTACTGCAACAGTACGGGTGAATGGCACTCCTTCAAGAAAATTTGCAATGCAATGAGGATTAAGGCAGGGAGATCCCTTGTCCCTTTCCTATTCCTCATTGCAATCGAAGGAATGCATCTGATGATTAAAAGAGCAAATAACATTAGAAATTGGAAGCCACTACATCTAGGGAAACTAAAAACACCACAGTCTCACCTTCAGTATACAGATGATACACTGCATTTTTGTGAAGGGGATAAGGAAAGTGTGCATACCTTGAAGGGCATTTTGAGATTATTTGAAATGACATCAGGGTTAAAGGTAATGTTTTTCAAAAGCTGCCTAATAGGGATAAATATATCAAAATCGGAGTTGCAAGACTATTCTAACAACTTAAATTGTTTGACAGCTAAGCTCCCTCAAGTGTATCTTGGTCTACCACTAGGTGCAAACCCGAAAAAGAAACAAATATGGCAACCAGTAATAGAAAGAATAACAAAGAGAATTAAGAGTTGGTAAGGTGATGAGATTTCCTCTCCGAACAGACAATTTGCATGAACAGTAAAGCCCTCCCCGTTAACCCTTTGTCCTCACTGATCTCACCTCCCGCCGACAATACGTAGCGTCCCTGGTATTCTCGGGGAAACTCCACTGATATAACCTTTTTTCAACCTCTATTCAACTTCTTAAATCCCGCTCTTTCCCTCTCCTTTTCGACTCAACTCCTGTAGCGTAACAGTGTGAAGTCCATAGATTCTTGGAAAGCTTGACAGTTATGCTACCCCAATGGACTATACCACCATTTCAGTTGAGGAACATGAAGAAAGCGTACATCAGGAAACATTGAAGGTGGATGTCATTGGGAGGTATTAACAGGAACACCTACGAAATACACGACAGGGTTGAAGCCTCCCGTGCATACGCACGACGTCTCGGTGTCACACGGCCGGTACACACCTGACTAGGGTTGGTACACACCAGACTAGGACAATAGCAGATATATTACCCAACACGACAAGTGGAACCTGGACTTTCTTATGCCAACATGCTCAATTCGCAGCCTAGTCAACCCATGGTGGAACAAAGAACTCGTGTTGAAAGAGCCAAGCTTACACTGGACAGAGGTAAGAAGGTTACACTCACTAAAGGTACACTGTTCATAACAAACTTTCCAACTGGTTCCTCTGTGTCCAACCTAGAAACTGTACTAAAAAGGCATGGTACACTACAGAAGGTAAGAATCGCTCGGAAAATGGATAGAAATGGTTTACCTTTTGGTTTCGCTGATTTTGTTCATATTCAGGATTTGCATAGGCTACTATATGAGATCAATAAAACCTGGATTGACCACCATAAGCTCAGATGCAATGTTGCCAGATATGGAAATGCCCCTATCAACAGGAACTTGAAAGTGAAAGAAAATAGTCATAAGAGGGATACAAAGACTACTCCACGAACTACATTGCAGTGGATTCCAGTAACTTTCACCAAGTTTCAGGATGTTCAAACATCAAAGAACTGTACTACTCTGCCTACTACATCAACAAGCCAGAAGGGTGGAAACAATGGAAAGAACCAGAGCATCAACACGGAATATAGGAAAGAAACTACTTCTATATTAAGGTGGAACAGCGAAACTACTAGCCATGACGGGTTATACTCTGGAAGGGTAGGACGACTGAGAGAGGTACACCAACTCAGGGAGTTCCAACTGGAACTTAAAAGAGCCATATATTAATATAATAGCAAGTGCCATGGGATAAGGCAAAATTCTGTTATGGGAGCATGAGCCCTGTGACCTGCCTACGTTACTAAAGCATGAACAAAATTGGCTATCTT
>JAOWBN010035272.1:0-10147 GCA_028565015.1 Pinguicula moranensis | reverse complement strand
TATAGTTTTTTTTGGGGGAATGGTCCCCTGTTTCGCCTCTGGCGAGGGGCAGGACCAGGACATAAATTTAAGGGGGAATTTATTTTTTTCCCAATTTTATGAATAATATTTTTAAATACCAATGTTAGACCCACCAACCCTTTCAACCTCCACCCTATCAAATTTTAAATCCACAATCCACAACGTACCCAGTATATTATCAACTACGTTAAAGTTAACACCGGCCAAAACAAGACCTTTAAGAGAAAGCTTTTTTTTGGTCGGTTGGAGGAATCTATTTGATATTAACAACTTTTACCTGTTCAAGTTATAGGGCAAACTTTGCATACAAAGAAGTAAAGTTTTGCTTATGTTAAGTTAAGAAAATGTCTGTATAAGGGGGACTGACCAAAAGCTTTTGGATTGTTGATGAAATCATTTTGCTGCTGGTTGGCGTTGGCGATCACAAAGACGTCCGAGCCTAGATCTTGATTGAGTCCGGTGAGCAACTCGACGAGAAGTGGATTGAAGATGGCAGCAGCGCGTTGAGGCTCCTTCGCGCACTGACCGTCAGTGCTCTGAGTCGCCAGCTGCGCCGGTACGCAGCCGATAGGGCCACTGCCGGTCACCAGAACTCTTCGCGCCCCCAAATCATATAAAGTCTGCAGAATTTGTCGACAAACAATGGATTTCAGGCTAACTTTCCCACTTTCCCCCCAAAACTACATATCATTATCATGTACGGTAACAAATCAATGCTCGTCATAATTTGAGTCAACATGAGATGCCTGTGATGGTATGTAATAAATGATGAGATCCAAGTAGAAACAAACATCATAATTCATAAGTGGTTGTGAGTTGTGACCATGGCATGGTTCACGAAAAGGGAAAGAACATAATGAATATATAGATGAATATTTACCAATAGAATCTTCCTGTATTCGGTGATGAGCAACTTGGAAAAGTCTTGGAGGTTATATTGAATCCTTCTTATGCTAAGGGGTGTGAAGAAGTAATTGTTGACATAATCATTACCGCCCAGAGTGATGAGCACAAGAGCCTTATTAACAAGGTTTTGAGCCCCTCCTTCTCCGATCAGGGCACTCAGCCGACTCTGGTACTGCCGGAAGAACTGTATTTGCTGGTTGATTCTTATTATGTTAACCTGCCAGAGACTTGTGTCACTCAACATAGTAACAGACGGTTAGCTTAAATAGCATTCCATCACGCATGGTCTGATTCTCTTGTTACATGCCAGCTAGAACTCACTAGAGACTCGATTAATTAGACTCTGAATTACCAAATGCAAAACAATTCGGAAGCTGGTCATGAAAAATTAGTGCAATGTAAGTTGAACAACTGGTGTCTCCACATTTTCTGCATATAACATCTTTCTCATGAATGTTCGACACGGGGATCCTTTCCCTTTTAGCAATTTAGCTAATAGATTACGTACATGGGCGACTGTTAAAAGTTAACTAGAGAGGACTTACAAACTGAAGTCCAGTATCATTAAGTATTCCAATCCCTGCAGAGGCAAAGTTTGCACCAACCAGCAGCTTTTTTCCTCTTAACTCAGGGTTCAAGTATGCCAATGTTGATTCTGCACCAAGTGCTTGACCTACATATGACAAAGAGATACACATATAAAGCAATATAATACAGGTGATCAATGAAGAAAAGAGACATCTATTCAATTCAATCATACTGATGAGATCAGGAATGTTGAATCCATTAGAGAATCGTCCTGTAGGGCGATGCGTAGGATAGTCAATGCCGTATGGTGCACGATCTGCCCTTGCACTGGTGGCCAAGTAGTTGTTGTTGCCGTTATCCACCAGAGAGTCACCAAAAACAAAGAAAGCTCGGGCGGCATCAGCTGCTGGAACCAGCAACACCGCCATTGCAGTCATAGCTGCAAAAATAGCCAATATTGTAGAGCACAAAGACATTGTATCGAACACAGACTAGAACAAGCTAAGTAGATATATGTCAGCTTGGGAGAGTTGCTTATGAGAATGTGGATGTTGAGAAGGCTTTATAACAGGCCTTTCCTTTTGAGGTTTAATGGTTTGTTGAAACAATAATAAATGGCCTGAAACAGCTGGAAGGGAGTGAGTGAAAAGCTGGAACCAAGCCCAACCGAGAAAATGTGTAAGATCAGATACCGCCAGTTCAATTGGATAATTTTTTTCTTGAAATTTTGATAATTATTTTGTAGAAACAGAAAAAATATGTGATGGTGATGATTGATTTTACTGCAAGTACAAGAAAGTTGAACGAACATATTACATTTGTTTTAGAAAAGGAACATAAACGCATGCAAATATAATTCATCATGAAGTTCCAATCCTGGGCTCATAGTTAAATTCAATGACATAGCATAAGATAAGTTCACAGTGAAAAAACACGTGAAGCTTCACCAAACTCATCCATTCCATGCACCGATTTTAAATTTTATGTACAAATAACTGCTATGCCACAGATTCAACATTTATTTCAAGTGACGTTAAGAAATGAGAATAAACTCAAGCATGCAAATTGGACGTTCATGATTAATTCTTTTTATCCAAAGGTTTTCATAGATGTAGTAAACTAGGCAAAAGGAAAGAAATCTGTTCAATGACCAGACAGTGTAAGCTCCTATTTATGTCACCAAAGTTCAGTTTGGAGCTCAGGCATCTAGTGCTACTAACCTTTCTCAAGTTTGGTTAATGCAGGAATGCATATGCTTTTGGCTTCTGTTTACCTCGTGCATTAACCCCAGGCAGGATCATCTATGGATTTCACCCACACCGATAAGGTAGTTGAACATTTATATCTCCTAAACGATGTGACTGAAGTTACGAAGACCACCACTAAACTGGGGTTAGATACAATTGGCGGTATGATACCATACCTTATTAGACATGAAAGAAACATGCTATATTCAGAATGAAAAGGAAAAAGTTTCCCTTACGAACCTAGTCATCATCAACAGTGACATAATCTAATCATTAGAAGATTGTTGCCAAAAAAAAGATTGTTGCACAATCTAACAAGTTTTTCACAGTCTATGCAAGGTATCCTTAGTAGGCCATCTATGTCTTCCCAAGTCTCCAGGATTTCCGACAAATGATTATGAAGTGGGTTAGATAGGTACTGTAATTAAACCAGCCAACATTTTTCAAGTACTCGCCACGTTAAGTTATACATAATTTTGAAACAAGAATTGATGCTCTGTTAAATAATTCAAATAACTTACGGATGCTGAGCAATTCAACTGTAAGTGAAAACAACAGAGTTAAGAACTAAGAAGTGATACAAGTTTAGCTTGATGATAAAAAAAAAAACGATGAATAGAAAACATGATGTGATCATGTTTAATTTTAGGGGAACATGCCTGGAAACTAAGTGTCCATCATAAATGGAGCTAAAAGGGCATGATTGACAATTCTTTTGACTTTGGGCTAATAATGGATTAGATTAAAATAATTATATTAAATTACAGTACTTTTATTAATGAAGTTACTGAAAATCAATACATCAAATGCCGCAATGTATATTTGGTTGCAACGGAAATAATTTTTTTTGTATAATTACACTGATAAGTTTACGTATATTTGACCCTCAAACTTTAATTTGGTTGTGAATATATTGGGTATGTTGTTATTTATGCATGAAAACTTAAACCTACTCAAGTTTATAGAAAATTAGGACAACCTTTCAAGATAATTGCACAATTTCCTACATCAATTTTAAGATTCAAACATAATAGGGGTCAGTATGTGAATCAGATATTTCTTGATTGGTAACTTTTCCAGGTGACCATAGGATTTAGCAAAACTTCAATTCTTTCTACTATTTCTCACACCCAACATCCACACAAGGCTATTCCCCGTTTTACCCTTGTATGAAGCCATTTATGATTTTTCCCAGGTTGTAGCGAAATGTACTGCTCGTTCTCTGCATAATTAAATCTCCATTAGGATTTTTTTTTTTTTGATAAGGTCCATTAGGAAATATTTATGAGCACAGAACTGCAAATGTCAAAATGTGAGAAGTAAGCAGGGTGGCCAAGTAATCTGTAAACTATCAGAAATGATATAGCGATTCTTCCGGACGAAACGCACGAAAGGGGCAAAATGATCGTTTTGTCCCTGTGTTAAATAGGGGCGTTGTGTTTAACACGAGGGCAAAACGATCATTTTGCCCTCATTCGTGCGTTCGTGTACGAGATTTTCGTGCGCTATATCATTTTCGGTAAACTATGCCGTGATCGTGTGGCATGTAGAAGCTATTCAATATCTTTTTCATAGGTACGTTATGCAACAAGTTAGAAAGAAAAAAAACATAGGTAAAAGAGTGGAACTGTGGAAGTACCAAAGAACCAACCCAAACTCAGATGAATTTTTTTTCATTTATTGGTAATAAATCTCATGTCCCATCAACGCTGCCTTCAATGCTAGCTGTTTCCTTTATTAATGGGGAAGTGAGTAGGTTTTGAACAGGCTGTGGAGCAACACACAAGTCTTTGTCCATCTATATATATACTAGGAAATTACCATTAAAATATCAATAAAAAGATTGGAGAATAAGGGAAAATTTTATTAACTAAACGAGCCATAATATTTATGCAACATAAAATACAAAGAAGGATAACAAGTGTTGAAAAATACAGCCCAATAAAATGCAATATCTGTCAATATCAAGCTGATAATCTTTTCGTTTTCTCTACTGTTTGAACCAACCATTCAGCCCATTATTACAGAAATGAAGCCAACAAGTAACACCAAGAATTATTATATACCTCTCTCCAGTGGATATCTACCTTTTCGGCTATTTAAGAAGAGTTCTGACTCCTACTTTTATCCAGGGTCCACGCCTGGAATTGTGAAGAGAATAAAAAGTGCTCTTTGATGGCTTTCTCTCTCAATTAATATGAAGTTATTTTCAAGCCATGAACTTTTCATACACAAATGATCCACATGAAACAATAGTCAATAGATATCTGCACATTTATGCGGGCTTTAGCGCGGAGTTGGCTTATTTGCAAAATCGAACAAATTCCCACAGTTGAGCAAAAACAACACTAGAAGCAAGTCGAGGGCGAACTGAAAGTGAATGATTATTGATTAACTTATTAAACTAAAGCCATCAATGTCCCAAGCCATTTGCTAATTCTCCTTCCACATCGGAACTTTCTTACGAAATTATAATCGGAGAATGAAAGTATCCTTTAAAACAACGAAGGAAAAAACTTGCCTCATCGAGCCAATTACCTGTTCAATCTCGGGCAGCTCCGCCTCAATGAAATTCCCCTCCGCCGGCGCATTTTGGATAAGTGTCAGCCAGACGCTCTAAATCCTTTGAAATCTCGATCCATCAATTGCCATTATTCCCACCAAGCTTCACTCGGAGGCAAGGGCGGAACTAGCCCTAAAAATTAGGGTGGGCTAAAATATCCTAAACAACTTATTCACTCAACTTACCTACCTTCTTATTTTTTGAATATCACTTACAGCACCAAAACAAAGAAATAAGAAGCCACCTGATTTTCTATACTCGACCAGTTTTGTAAATTTATCTCATTTGGTTTTCTAAAGTGCACTGTTTCCTTTTTTTTTTAATATTCGCAAAGGAAAATGTAAGATGAAATCACTAAGAAAAAGAGTTAAATAGAAGGGAAGGCAAGCACCTGAGAAAGCAAATCAGCTGCTATATGAACAGTGCGTGCATGCTCATCAGCAATAACAAGCACTTGTGAGTTCTGAAGGTCTAGCAGGCATGTGTATTGATATCATAGCTTCACTGTTCTACCGAAAACAAATTATAACATAATTAAATTCAGAGAAAGATTAATAAAAAGACAGTTTTATCATTTAACAACTTAAAATCACAAGTAACAGAAGAATCATTGTTGCAGCTGTGACATACTAGTTTCCAGGCCCATAAATCTTTTCAATCTATACACACGACAGACATAGTACTGTCAGTGACTAACTTATAAGAATTAGGACCATAACATAGTATGATCAGATCAAGACATATTCATATGTAAAAAATTGATACCTTAGGACAAGATTCAGTTCCCAAAGCCATAGCAGAAATCACCTGATCATGTTTTATTATATTAGTAACATTACATGGATTACCACTATGCATAGGATACATGCTAAGATTTATACTTTAATCCAACCTGTGCACCTCCTGCTTTTGGAATATGAGTTACACCAGCTTTCTTTGGACAATAAAGAACCTCCTACGAAGAAAAAAAGCAATGGCTGGTAAGCCATAGAATATAACCACTAGATTATACCAAAGAGAAATGACTACCTTACAAATGCTTCCATCTTGTGCAGGAGGAGTTGTAAGTACAATCTTAGCATCCAACAATCCTGGCAGACTATTTAAGATATCCATAGTACGATCATTACCTTCAATATTTTCTATTGTATTTGCCATGGTGATCAACTCTAATGTTTCCTCGGTTTTGATGTTCCCTCTGTTTTCACTATTCGTATCAACTGGGACTACTTCTTTGTCGCTTTCTCCCCACTATAGATCAGCTGTAATGGCTTCGGCATGAGTCATGGTAACTCAAGGCTATCTAATCCTTGGGAAACAGAAGAAAAGATCTTTAAGCAGTCTCTCGATAGTGTTCTTTCATTCAAGTTGAAGGAGTACAGAAATGCTATAGTTAAAATCATGCTCCATAATATCAGTTATAGGCCCTTTTCATGGAATTCACATATATGACAGATTTCGTTATGCCTGGAATCTCACAGTTCTCAATCCATAAGAATCAATTGCACCTCAGAATCAAATCACGTAACCCACATTTGATTAAAACAAATAGCAAACCAAATGGAAATAATTTTAGGGAAAAAAGCCAACCTGCTCTAGCCTCGGGAGTACAATATTTCCAAGATCCAGCATCTTAGCAAGTTCAACTCCCTACTCAAAGCTCGAGCAATCTTTTGCATAGATATCTAAGTACTCCGAATAAGACACCGAATCCTTCTTAACCAGCTTCAGCCGCAACCTCGCGATTTCAAGTTGCCCGAGCTTTAGAATCTTCACGACGTCCTTCAGCATCAGGTGGCTTGTCTGCGGGCAACGGCGGACGCCCATCACGCCGGATCCTCTCTCTACAGTCTACAATCGTCCATCTCCCGGACCCGGAGCTTCTCCATCATTCCGCCCTTGAACTCAGCATCAGTATAGTAGGCTTGGCCGAAAAATGACCCCGGGCTAAAGCCCGGGCTAGCCTACACGTAGTTCCGCCTTTGCTCGGAGGAACTGAGAATCCGCAAGTAGTCCGACTACATCTTTTGGGCCTCGTTTATAATTCTCTCCATATGCTTCAAGCCCATCTTTCATTTGGATTGTCCCACGAAAATTCTTTTAACGGTCAATCTTCACTAGTGAATACATTGCGCTTGCACCTTACATTACAATCATTACATTCAATTCGATTTCGTTTGATCCGGTTCGGTTCATTTTTTTAACGATCAATAATGATGCTTAGATACAGAAGCTCTAACATAAGATCCATCCCGTATTTATAATTATTTTCTCAAATTTTTTTTCCTTCTTATTTTGTATTTTTTTAGTATTTAAAATTTTTTTATGAAAAAAATAAAAAAAAAATTATAAAAATATTTCTATTAATTTTTTTAAAATAATTGAACAGTATTTGCAGTTATTTTTTAAGATTATTTTTATTTATTTATAAAATTATCATAAAAAAATATCTTTCTACATAATTCAAAAAAAAAGTTTTGACCGAAAAAATAGAAGCAAAGTAGAATTTTAAAATATTATTGTTAATATAATCTGAAAAAAATGAGAATAATAATAAAAATCTAAATTTTAAAAGTCCTTAGCCAGGTCCCATTCTTGTATCCACCAAACAGGCTCGTAGTGGTTGAGGGATAATTTAAATCCGGATAGATCAAGGGATTAAAATAAAATAAAAACAATAATCATTAAATATTTTCAAAATATATATGTAAATATTTACAACATCCATTTTTTATTGAGCCAGGCTGTATTATAATTTTGTATAAAGAAAGTCGAGCAGAAATATATATTGTAATTCGATGCGTATTTGTCACATATATATTTATAATGATTTACTGAGTATTATTGATTCGATGTCCTCGTCATGGATTTGCTGTTGTCGGTGGAGGGCAAACAATTAATGCGTAAGACAATGTAGGACTGAAGTGGGGACAACATGCCTAGTGATGCATTCAATTCATTTCAATATGCGCTGCTGTCCATTTTTGAGGTAACGAGTTATTCAGAATAATAGTGTGCAACACCAATTAATTGCGAATATGGTTCAAAATTGTGAATCAATTCGAGTGCGTGACCCTAAAGTTTGAATTCCGCAATGCCTTGAATGTTCATCAATTCCACCACTGGTACAACCGATTGCGCTGCTGTCCTTATATTGTACCAAAGTAAAAGAGAGAGAAATTTGATGAGGAGAAACTTCCAAATACGACTCAGCAAATAGTCCTTTTCAGCACCAGGCACAATAATGAGTAATGAAACAGGAGAATTTGGATGCACAAAGTAAAAGAGAGAAAAATAATGTAAATAATATACAAATGAGATCCGCCCATGTAGGAGAATGGCATGCAAAATACAAAAACATTAGAGATTTATTAGCCTGGCAAGAGAATAATTTAAAAATATCATGCTCTACCTGCCATGCCATGCCCAATGGTTGAGGGCCGGAGTTGTGGTGAAATTTTGGCTTATCCAAATACAAAATCATGTTCTACCTGCCAATTCAACGACCGCTTCGTCCACAAGCTGTTCCAACAACTCCCCTTCTATTTCCATTCCCAACGAATCCGTTTCTAATCTCAGCTGCTCAATCCATCCATTGCCAACTACTTCCTTTCTAACCACACTTTCCACAACCATGCTGTTATCGTCCCCACATTCATCCCATACACACCTAATCTCATCACCCAAAAACGCGTTGATCCAGGTCCACACCTCATCAAACACCGTGGTGGAAGATGTATGATCAGATACCCGGTCTACGGGTTCGATGCATGGGATGGCCCGATGGACAGAGACTAATGCGTGCCCTGTAATGTCGATTAATGCTGCATTTACGCAGTCGAAAACGAGCTTCTGCATTGAACGCTTCTGCCTTCGTTTCGCCTCATGCATTGTCCCCTTCTCGTTTAAGTCAATGTACTTGTCTCTCAGTGACGGGTCTAATGGGCATTCGGGTGAGTGCCATCTGGCTAAGACGGAGCTCGGTTGCAACTCACCTTGGAGACCAGCCACAGATAATAATGTCTTCAGAAAGAACGACCATTCTTCCCGGTCGTCGCCTCTTCCTTGGATGGGGAAAGAGGCCTTTATGGGATGTAATAATGAGGCTGTCTCTACGCAAGAATCATTCCATGACAGAGTGCGGGCAATGGAGCCTATCGGAGGTGATTTGTCTATCAAGTTAGAGCCAAGAGAGTTGAGGGACAACTCAGATCCTGAAATGAAGTTGAACAAAATCAATAACTATCCACGTATGCAATATATGTGGGGGTAAAACTAACGTGGCAGCTAAATTTGAGGCAACTGGTACCATGCCGGTCGGACTTGAGATAACCGGGGAATAATTTTGCCGTGTGCTCATTAGCTTCAAAAGGTGGATCCAATACAGAAATTGGACTTGGCTGGTCCTGGTTCTTACAAGAGTTTCCAGATGCAATAGACCTTGCCACTGGTAATCTAGCCTGCAGAAGTCAAAACACCACTGTATGATCATCTGTCTTTGAAATTAAAACAGCATAAAATGACTTGGTAAATAGAATTCGAAAAAATGTATATCGACACTAAAACATTGACACATGTAATGAAATTACCTCAGAAGATATCATGCCCGGGAGTTCCGAGGAAGAAGTGGTACTTGATGGCCCCAGATGACCAGATAATGCAGGATCAGGCTCTCGATCAAACCAACTTCCAGTTCTATCACTTGAAACATCCCCCAGAGTTTTATCTTTACTGTTTTTTTTGTTCCTGGAGAAAAACAAACTCGAAACTTTTCCCCTGAATGATGATTTAACACTTTTTGTCGCTGAGTCCTCCTTTTGGACAACTTGTTTACCCTTATCTGAAACAGGGCTATCAGCATCCAACTTTGTTGCAAATGGAG
>JAOWBN010035271.1:0-21824 GCA_028565015.1 Pinguicula moranensis | reverse complement strand
ATATCAGGATGTGCTTATTTTTAAGAAGGTTTACCTTCTTAAAATAAGAACAAGTAGTAGAAGGTTGGCTGCGTAAAATACTCTTTTTTAAAAAAAAAAGCTGCTTGTAATCTTATTATAATTTTAAGAAGATTACTCAAAACGGATAAGCAAAAATTATTGTAAGCAGATCCTCCCTGTCTCCCTATCTAATATAATAAAAATATAAATTACTGACAACATTGTCCAGAAGATTAGGTGCAATGATACGTGCGAAGTGCGAACATATCCATCCCACCCCGTCTAATAAGATAAGAAGCCTGTCTAGATGATTAACAAATAACAAGTGTCAAGTGATGCTTTTCTCTCCACCTGGCGGTTTTTCGATGTTCCCATCGTCAAATATGTAGTTGCCACTCATCTCACGCAGCTTTGCTGAACTGAGAGACTTCTCAGCAGAAACAGAAACAGGGAGTTATGGGTATTCTGACTTAGAGATAGCATTACCCAGACAGCTCGGAAAATTTCTTGGATGTCTTGACTCACAGTAACATTATTAGTATGGACTCCAGAAACCTTAACATATGACAAGACAATTAGATACCTCTCACTATATACGATGATTTTTTGGGGGAATTGGGGGGAATTTTGATTTTCAACATGTACTTGCATGTACAGAAAATGATCAAACAAGGTTTGAAAACCTGTTTAAAGACATCCCCACAAAGTTTTTTTGAAAAAAGCTGCTTGACAGCAGCTATTTCAGAAACACTTTCAACAGCTTAAGAATAAAAAACTAGAGGCAGAAATCGGCTACAACAAGTTCAAAACCAAACTTTTTGCATAATTACAACAAGAACTGCTTAGAATAAGCTGGATTAAAATCATGAAGCAGAACAATGGCATAATAGCAGAACCAGAATTTTACGTGAGGAAATACATATCTAAAGCGATATTCAATGTTTTTTTTAAACATGCCCGAAGAAATATAATTTTTTGGGGGGTGGGGGTGGAGTGCTGGACGGAGGTGACCACTCCCATTACCCCCCGGCATCCACCCCTGAACGTTGGTGCTCGAATTTATACCTTATAAACACATACTCTGACCACACATATGTTTAGAACGCCTAAGTCATGGAGGATGCTACTGTACTGGAGTTCATGACCTAATCAATATGCCCTTAAACAATTATGAGACAGAGCATATGTTGAATGAGCGTAGTGCAAAGGCAATACAGGTTTATCATTATGGTGAGTTATCATGATCCTTTTATATTAATGGAACCACAAGTAGGTTTTGCTTACATTATTGGTTGCGGTTTCTCCAATTACAATGCTCTCTCTTAATGCCAAAGCACGAGCAGCCAAGGGACGCGGTTGAATCTCCAGCGGCGGAGCAAAAATATCATGGCCACTGAGCTCCTTAGTTTTTGCATCAGAGATCTGCTTCCTCAGCCTCGCCTCAGATTCCGCTTCGATCGTTCCGGTTAGCTCCCGCTGTTAGGCTACTTCTAGCAGAGTGGCCGGCTTCTTGGGAGACACTGATTTGTCTTCACCAAAGGAAATGTGACTAATTCCTGACAATGTTTGCTGGCAAAAAACAGACATCAGATTTAATGAGACAGACAAAATAGTATTGTTAAGGCTCTAAAACACATGTTTGGACAGTGAGCTTAAACTGTTACCTGGTACATGCGCAACCCTGTCTTTCCTCCTTGCGTCTGAATGTCATTCTGATTTTGTGGTGCTCCATGTTCTCCATTTGCTTTGAATATACCACTACCAGACATTTCTTTCATTTTATAGCCCGAGCATCGCTTTCTGGAAACATGAAAATGTAAGAAGAAACGCGTAAGGTATTTGACAAAGAAGAGTAGAGAGTAAAGGTGCGTATAGAAAAAGTTCCTGAGGTGAAAACATTAGAGGATTAAGGGAAATTGTCTATAAAGTTGACTGAAAATAAAGAAAATAGGAAAAATATTGATATAAAGCAATTTACAAACAGTGAAATATTGTTTTACAACACCTGCTTAAAATCAGCATCTTTAGAAAAACTTTTGAAGGCTTAAAATTAGAGAAGAAAAAACAGAAAAAAAATGGTTGCAAAAATGGTAGTAATAACTTTTTAGATAATAGAGAAAGTCGTAATAACGTTAGAGGCCAAGGGCTTACGTTTAAGTAGCTCGAAGACAGAGTATATGGAGTGCAATTTTGCGGATGAGGCGGAGGAAGGTGGAACGGAGGTTAGGATTGCAAACCAAGTACTCCCTAAAAAGGATAGTTTCAAGTATTTAGGTTCTGTCATACAGAGGGATGAGAGTGTTGAAGGGGATGTTGTGCATCGTATTAAGGCTGGATGGTTGAAATGGAGATCGGCTACTGGAGTGTTATGCGACAAAAAATTCCACCTTAAGTTGAAGAGAAAGTTCTATAGGACAGCTATAAGACCGGCCATGTTGTATGGGTTAGAGTGTTGGGCTATGAGACTGTCGCTGGTGCGGAAGTTTGAAGTGGCAGAGATAAGGATGTTGAGATGGATGTGTGGTTGCACGCGACTAGATAAAATCTCAAATGCAGTTTGTAGGGGTAAGTTGGGGATCACATCTATCAGTGACAAATTGAGGGAGTGGCAGTTGCGATGGTTTGGACATGTATACAGAAAACGTGTCAATGGGCTCGTTAGGCAAGTTGAAGGGTTCCAAGTGGAAGGAAGGCGTGGGAGAGAGCGACCTAGGAGCACGTGGGAGGAGCAGATTAGATTAGACTTGGCAGCACTAAACCTCTCTGAGGACATGACCTCTGATAGGACGAGTTGGCGACGCCAGATTACGGTTAGAGATATATAGGTTCATACTTGATCTATCTATGTGTCTTCCCTTGTTTGTATTTATTTACTTTATCAGTACCTATATTTTCTGTAATGCATTTACTTTTCTTTCTTATTTCTTTTTCATTCTTTTTCGATTTTTCTTTCCTTCTTTTCTTCTTCTCTTTCCTTCTTTTGAGATTCTTCGAGTTTGGGGTCTATACGAAAACAGTCTCTTTATCTCTTTTGGGATAGGGGTATGACTGTGTACATCTTACCCTCCGCAGACCCTGCCTACGGACGGGATTTACTGGGTATGTTTGGTTTGGTTATGCAGGCCGCCCATAAGCAATGACTTAAGGGCTACAAAAGTCTTTACTGTAGTAGTTAGTAAAACTCAGCCTATTCACCTAATAGCATCATAGTTCAGTGATGTATGTCGACCCCTTTACCCTCCCTATTTTACATTTTGGGCCAAACAAGCTTCCTAATTTCTTGAGGTAACTCCATGTAGGGCCTGAGCAGTACAGAGTTCATGCAAGGATAATTTGCAAAACACGCCAACGCCTCCTCTTAATCAAGTTTCTATTATGTTACTGGTGATTTAGTTTCCAGTCATGTGGAATGTCATTCTCCATTACCTAACCGGTACCTCAAAGGAAGCAAAAGATAATCACAGGCTATAGAAAAGGAGAAGTTAGTGGCAGCAGAGATCAAACCCATCAGATAGCATCAGGCAGATGATGTAGTCCTTTTTTCTGGGTGGTGAGTTGCCCGTGATACCAGCTTATAAAAAGAAGTTAGAGCAGATTGAATAATCCAGAAACTGTAAGAATAATCTGCTGGTCTGTTGGTCCAACCAAGACTAATATCAGTGGGTGGCTCTCCTTGGCTGTAAACAACATTCAACGTAAATTTCCAGGAGGAACTTACTCAGACTGTCCAGAATCCGGATACTATGAGTGCTTGGTGTGGCCTGATCTCCAGCATCTACAATAGCTTCAGAAACTCAGACAACACATTATTCAGTTAGAGCTCAAATCTACAATATAGCCACAGAACCAGTGCATAAGAAAACAAAATATCTTTGCTCCATAGACATTATACTCATAGCATGATACCCTATAAAACCATGACTAGTTCAAGTAATATATCAGAAAATGAAGCATAGGAGTAAAGTCATTAGTTAAAAGGAGATGCATGCAATAGGGTTAAGGAGCCAATCTGTAGATGAGAAAAGGCCTATTTTTTTGCAGAGATCCACCACCAAGAGGTTCTCTTGATATTTGATGCAATACTTAGATAGCTAGGTTCTTTGTCTTGGAAGTGTTTCAAATTTTTTGCCTTCCAGACTAACCACATTAGAGCTGCCCATATAGTTCTCCAGGCTACTGTGTTGGCATGAGCTGATTTTGAGGACATAAAGTCTAATAGGGATGGTACTGGTGCGTCTGCTAGTTGATCTAACTCCGGAGATGAGAGCCATTCCTTTATAGATCTCCAGACCTGCACAATCAGAGGGCAAGTTTTAAATAAGTGATCCACTGAGTCAGTACCTGACAGAAAGAAAGTGCAGCTAATCTCCTGCACAGGAGGATTAATGTGATGCAGTTGGAGTGCTCCTTTGGTAGGAAGGGAGTCTTGAAGGAGTTTCCAAATAAATATAAGCACTTTTTTGGGGGCCATAGATAACCAGACCGATCTGAGCACTGCAGCTTCCTGAGGAGTGTAAGGTGAATCTGAAGTAGCTAAAATCTTGTCATATGCTTGCTTGACTGTATACTTTCCTTTTGAATCAGTGTTAAAGTAATACTGATCTCTGCGAGTGCATGAAATGCAGACATTCTGCAGCAACAGAATAATTGCATCAAACTCTTGGACTTCAGGTAATCTTAAAGATCTTCTCCAAGACCAAGATCAATGTCACTGAGAGAAATCCAACCAACCCATTTCTGAGATTAAGGCATTCTGATTTAGTGTAGTTCTAAATAGTCTTGGAAATTGCTCTGCTAGAGGAGTGTTTTGAAGCCATATATCCTTCAAGAATTTGATGGTTGTACCTATCTCAACTCTCACACCAATTGGTTGATTAAACCAATCAGAGTTAGGAAGATCTTGAGTGTTGTTCCACCATGGAGAAGTGTAATTGCTACCCCTCTTTTTGCCTCTCTGGCCACTAGTTTGCTGGAGTTCTCTCCATCTTCCCACAAATAAGGAACCATCCAATCCATATTTAGAACGTCGAATCTGCATAGCTAGATCAGAACTTCCAGCAAGCAGACGCTCTCCCCATTTGCCAAGTAGGGATGCATTAAAAGCTTTCAAACTCATGACCCCCAATCCTCCATTATCAACTGGTGTAGACATTTTTTTCCAAGAGATCCAGTGTACTATTTTTCGTTCTTTACTGATATTCCAGAAAAAAAGATCTCTGGATTTTTTCTAGCTTATATATGACAACATTTGGAGCTTTCAGAAAGGAAAAGTTATAAGAAGGGAGAGCATTAAGAACAGAGTTCATGAGTGTCAACTTTCCTCCTGCTGATAAGAACCTATGATCCCAAGAGTTTAAGACTTTGGAGAACTTGTTAACTACAGGTTGTCATGTAGAAACTCTTGCAAGATTTGTACCTATAGGAAGGCCAAGATATTTGAATGGAAATGATGCAGTTTTGCAACCCAGGTAGGCTGCCATCTCTTCTAGAGTGGACTGCTGCAGATTCATCCCTAGCAAGCTGGTCTTTGAGTAGTTAATTTTCAGACCTGATGTGATCTCAAAATTGAGGAGCATGGCTTTTAAAGTCTTAATTGTTTCCCAACTAGCTTGTCCGAACATAAGTATGTCATCAGCGTACTGTAAATGAGTAAGCTGAATTCTTTCTCTGCCAACTTCTAAACCAATGAACAGATTTAAGCTAGTTGCTTTCTTGATTAAAACAGAAAAACCCTCAACAGCCACTAGATAAAGTAAGGGGGAGATAGGATCCCCTTGGCGAAGTCCTCTTTGAGGAAAAAACTCAAAAGTGGGGCTGCCATTTATGAGGATGGGGGAGGAGGCTGAAGCGAGTAATTCCTCAACCCACCAGATCCATCTTTGAGGGAATCCCATTTGTGCCATGACATCCTTCAAATAGTCCTAATTTAAAGAATCAAAGGCCTTCTCAAAGTCTATCTTAAAAATGATGGCCTATTTTTTTAAAGTTTTTTTAGCTCATCCACTGCTTCTTTAGCAATGAGAACACCATCCAATGGTTTTCTCCCTTTAATAAACGTCATCTGATTGAGAGCAATAATCTCCATCATGACTGGACTTAACCTCTTCTCTAGGACTTTTGAAATAATCTTTGAAATGGCTCCAATTAATGTTATTGGTCTGAAGTCCTGCACATGCAGGGGACAAGCTGTTTTGGCTAGTAGGAAAATATGTGAAGCATTGGTTCCTTTTGCTAACTTGCAGTTCCTGTAAAATTCAGAAAACAATTGCAGAATATCAGTCTTGAACAAGTGAAGAAAATGTTTGATAAATTTAAAATTAAACCCATCCGGTCCTGAACTCTTTTCACTGCCACAGTCTTGAATTGCTACCAAGATTTTAGTTTCAGAGAACGACCTCACTAGATACTCTCTGGAAAGTGGAGAGAAATGATTGAATCTCATGTTTGAGATTTTAGGCCTACTCCACTTAATTTCAGAGAACCTGTCAGTAAAGTGATCTTTGAAGCACCTCTTGATGTCCACCGGATCTTCTAGCCAAGTGTTCCCCTCCCAGACTCCTTGAATGGAATTTTTCCTTCTGTTTTTTTAGATCCATCTGTGAAAATATGCTGAATTTGTGTCACCTTGCTTCAGCCAAGTAAGTATAGCTTTCTAAAAATGTAGGTTGTCCATACTCCTTGTTATAGCTTGGATTTCTTTCTGTTTACTCAGTATCTGCTGTAAATCAGTGGCAGAAAACTGAAGATTTTGTTCAGCTTGCTTTTCCAATTCAGACAGTTGTTCAAGAAGTTGATTTCTTTGAGCCAAGGAGCTCCTAGGCTACAGGAAGTTCCACTGTTTGATTCCTGCCCTTAGTTCTTTTATCTTGATCTTTAATCTGTGGCTAGCAATGCCAACTGGATTTATGTTAGAGCATAAATTTTCCACAGCAGAGATGAAATCTGGGTTTTCTAGCCAACAATCAACTCTAAAAGGTTTGGGACCCCAATCTTTAGAGTTGCAGCAAAGAGAAACCGGGTAGTGGTCTGAGTCATCCCTATCCAGGCCTGTTTGAGTCCATGATATATCATTTCCAAGCCAAGTATCATTCACAAGAAATATGTCAAGCCTACTCATGGATCTAAGGGACTTTAAATACCATGTAAATTTCCTGCGAACCATCTTCAGATCCTGCAGATTCATCTCATTGACAAAGTGCCTCTTTTTTCTGAAGCATCTAGAACTGCATTAAAGTCTCCCATGAGACACCATTTGTCTTCTTCTTTCCCTTGATACAGATCCAAAATTTGATTCCATTGACTTTCTCTTGCTCCTAGCTCATTCGGACCATAAATATTTAACATATGAGAAATGATTGTGTCTGAAAACCAAGTTCCTAATGCTTCTATGAATCCATCCCCAAAATAAATATTGAGTCTGTTGAATGCAGATTTATTCCAAATACATAGCAAGCCACTTGATTGCCCTAGTGATCCTTTAAATATCCAATCAAACTCATCATCATACCATAATAATTGGCAGAATTTTCTATCCACTGTTTCCATTTTAGTCTTTTGAAGGCTAACAAAGTCTGGTAAGTGTTTCAAAATAAGACTTTTAACTCTCCCCTGGCCACAGAGGCCCCTAACATTATATGTGATAACCTTCATAGAGAGACTGCATCTTATGAGACTCTTGGCATCAGCTCTTCCTCAGCTCTAGCAGCCTGCATTGTTTGGTTGTTGATCTTGATCAATTTCTCTTTTGCTTGCTGATGATCTGGATAAGTTAGTCCCAGCTGTTTTCCAATCTCAATAGTCAGTTCAGCGTCAGCCTCTAATTGATCCGCAGACAGGTTAGTATGAACTGAGAGATGGCTGATCCAATCGCCTAAGGCTGCTAAATCTTTCTCTCTATCTGGATCATTTTCTTTGCGAGTTTGGCTCCTTGTTTTGGGGCCACTCCCTTTCCTTCTCATAATGACAATCTTTTTAGGAGTATTCACTTCTGACGGCTTGGCTACATTAAGAGGGGGAAAGTCAACTGATGAGGATAAGATTGGCTGAACATCATAAGCAGGAACCAAAGCAGGGGAAGGAGATTAACGAATAAGTGATTTCCCTTGATCTGAAGTCTGAAGTGGAGGAGATATCTGTAAGGGGCTATTAGGTATTGAGGCTTTTTCCACTACCAACTGACAAGGTAGCGGTGATTGATAACATTACTGACAAACCTCTGGAGATATCAGTGCCTTTATTTGAGGTGTGATGGTGGCCATTGAACTAGTGACTATAGAAGCAGTCTCCTGCCAAAGTTGCAGAGGGAGAGGAGAGACCTGCATTTCCATTTCAAGAGAGGATTGCGTTTCAGGGATTCTTTCAATTGATGTCAGGTCTCTATTATCTTTCTTAGAGACTGGACACCATGACAGTTTGTTGGGAATCCAGGATGGAGAGAAAACAGTGTTGGCTGGAGGAGCCTTCTTAACCTTATCCACATTATGCAAACCTTGCAGTAAATAGGTAGACTCTGGCATGTTTAGAGATCTTTGATCATCCTTGATAGTACTGGATCTTTCAGATTGCACAAGAGAGGAAGTCTCATCAGAGTCAAGACTTGATATATCATCTTCAGGAGAATATGTAAGACCCCAGCCATCATTGAACATAGTTGAACTAAGTCCCAGAATGTGTAAAGTGGAACCATCAACTAGAATAGGGAGAGAATCAGCCACTTTAGAAGTCTAGTCCAGGGAGATCAACATTTGAACAACTTCCAGATAATGCTTGTTAAAAGAGACCTCGTCTATTTTGATTAAATTGCCAAGTTGTGAACCAATCTTGATCAGACATTGGTAATTCCATAACTGTAGAGGCAACCCGAAGACTTTGATCCAACAGAGTTTATGTGATGGAGGATCCAGAGTAGAGTCAGACCGGGACATAAGGTCTGTTACCCAGTTTCCCAGCTAAGCATAGTCATTTTTGATCAAAATTTTCAAATCCAGTTCATCTTTCTCCAAAAGATGGATCTTGCCCAATCCCAATGCACTGATGACAATATTTAGATAACCTGTTGATTTTAGACTAAGCTATAGGTCCCTACCCCCATCCAGGTCAATTAGTGAACCGATGTAGCTATTTTTCAATCAAGAAAGATCTGCCTCAGTGGTTGAGAATGAAAGCAGTTTGTCTCTACCATGATGACTCCCTAATTCTGACATAGGGTCTTTACTGGTAGATGCACCTACAAGAGGCATCTTCCCTACATTGATAGCTGGGATCGGGACTAGCTTAGTCCTAAAAATAGGGCCCGGGGCATTATGATGTTTAGCTTGAGTAGGTTTAATTTTGGGAAACTTTGCCAGATTTGCATGCAGGTTTAATTTTGGCATTAATATCCAAACCAAATGTTGTTGAGCTGATATAGTCTAGTTTCCATATCCACACTATCTGCAAATTGAACAAAACCAAAGGGGTTGCCATTTCTGTCAAGCTAACGTGCAATAGACAGTTCACTCACAGGACCTTGCCTGTTTAAGATTTCAGACAGATTTGGTAGCTGACAGTCTTTGGGAAAGTTAGATATGAAGTATGACAGTGGCTGATTGGCGGGCTGTGCATTATGTGGAACTCTGGGACCTAGCCTCTCATGAACCGGACGCCGGGTCAGAACATTTGCATAGCTCTTAGAGTGGTTCTTTCTAGGTAGCAGCGGTGTTTTCTCTGCTCTGATAGCAGCACGGCGGATCCTCTTCAAATGATGGGAGGGGATGATCCACTTGGACATTATTCAAGTAAAACAGGCCAGAGCTACGAGACACTGACTACTACTAAAGAGAGGGGATACTAGTATGACTGAGGGTTTACTATTTGGTGGCGAGAGTCAAGAAGAAGATGCAGGCAGAAGGCTAGGAGAATGGCAGAGAATAGGCAGGCATAGAGTGAAGGAGAGTGAGTGCTCATAGGCCATGGGAGTTGATGTCGGGAGGGTGGGATTTTACTGTACTTACGAACAAGCTTATGCAAACCTTCCCTGGCGTGAAAAGCGTCCCCGGGAAGAGGAGAGACTTGATATGGAGCTAAACACCAGGAGAGATGACGAAGGTGGGGGTGTAAGTCGGAAGAGACGGCAGAGAGGGAGCGGACGTATTGTTCATGGTATGGGCTTTGTACGGAGAGAAAATTCAAATCACTCTACAGTTGAATGGTGTGCAGCAGCTGCTTCCAAATGGCACATTAATATCAAATTCTTCAGGGATCAATTTGTAATTAAGGTAAAGTATAGGGGCCAAAATAAAGTTTATAAAACTTCAAGAACTTGTTTGTAATTATGGGGTCACAAATGCAATAATCAAAATATTATGGGATGTATATGTGATACATCAAAACTCGATCATTAGTTGGAAGATTTGACTTATATATAAGTAAATGGAAAATACTACACTTCATATATATGAAACACATGAAGTTGTTACATACTTTTGGACTTTCATAAAAGGTGGACAATTGGACACTTACAAATAAGACTACCTTGAGGAATTTGTGAAAGTTCTAAGTTGAGGTATAACATCTCCCTACTCTTGTTACGAGGTTATGTAAATCAACATGGACCATGGGCATGGAACTCTTACATTTTTTGTTTATACACACACTATGTTTTTGCTTTCACTCACCATTATATTTCATGACACATAGTGTACCATAGAGTTTCAACAGCGGCTGTCTTTATGATTTCTCCAAATCTCCAACAAGTTCAAGGTGGGCTCTCTAGGAGTCACGGTGGGGGCCTTCAGAAATTTGACATCTAAAATTGGCGGAATGGGCTTGCATATATCAAATAAGCGGTGAGGTAGGCGCCTTCACTATAGTGGCGGGCACCTCCAAAGAATTGGCTTCTGAACTACTTGGTGAGGCGTGTGCCTCTAAGAGAGGCAAGCACCTTTGGTGTAACTTCTCAAATTTTGTCATTTGTGGGCCAATTGTTTTCTCCTTTTTGTACTTTTTACTTCAAGGTTCCTAGAACGAAAAATAAAGCAAAACAAGTATCAAAAACTACATAAAAACGCTTAAAACAAAACAAAAGTCAAAATATCCATGATGTGTTGGTGTAAAACTAACTCATCGAATCCTCCAAAACCTAACTTTGCTTATCCTCAGGCAAAAAGAGACACTCAAAAGAAAAGAAAAAGCAGGCAAGCTCTCTAGAAAAACATTACAACTATAAGCAAGTACTGGAATCAAATCGACTTTGCCCTTTTTAGGTCCTAGACATCTCTATGTTTGATTACAGAACAAACAAGTGCATTAGGTCGAGAGGATCCTCACATAACCATGTTCAAGCATAAAGTAACTTCAAAGATCACCAACTATATATGCCAACCTACTCTCATATGATCTGTCGTCATATGTGTGTGTTATGACAAATCATTCAAACGACAGTCCCTAATACATAGGCATCAAAGATGTTCCAAGTTTAAGCCTTGGGTCCACCCTTTTATAAAGGAATAGTTTATAGGTATTGTTTCTCTCGTGGTGGAGCCAAAAGCACAAATAATGCACACTCACATAAAAAGGCTCATATGAAGGATATCTAAACAAGTATTAAAAGCAAGATAGGCATTTAAAGCCACATCATGTATATCTAATCATATACATAGAAGAACAAAAGACAAGGAGTTTATTTCTAAATCTAAGCCTCAAGCTCAAGAGTCATGGTTCTTATAAATAAAGATCCAACCTTTTTTTTTTTCACTTCTTTTATAGATTTTTTTCTTCTTTTCTTTCCATTTGGGTGCGTCTTTCTTTTTTCCATGGAGCATCAACATAGAGATCAAGAATCAAATATGAAGTAAATTGCAATTTGATGACTCGCAGAGATCACAATCACTATGACAATCAAGAGGGCTAAATCCTACCCTTATGTTTCAGTTTGAGCTACGTCAAATGATAAAGTCTTGTGACTCACAATTACATATCAAGAAAGGACACACTAAGCATAAACAAACCAATTCTCACAGACAAATAAAAGCAAGAATGTTTATCTCTCCCTTCCTTCATTCTCACAAAATATGTACAGAATATGAAAAATAATCATGCTTAAATCAAGGTCCCAACTCTCAACCGTTTGTATTGAGTCTCCATAGTACGACAAGGCCTATTTACGTAGGAATGTCAATCAAACCTATAATCAGTGACAATGCCTCAACTAACCATCCTAGATGCCGAGAACTGGATCCAACCATTCTTCAATCAACCAAGGAGATTAAGCATTTTATACAAATGACAAGACTATATAACTAGGCAAGGGATAATCGAGACATACAAGCGAAAAAAATTAACTAAAAGTCTACAATGCATCAATCATGCAAGAAAATAAGCCCAAAACACCACAAAGAACAAGTTCAAAGACCCCCTGATGTGAATATTTGCTTGCGGAATATAAGCGTGGATTGAAAAGAAGACACGACACGGCAAATAATTCTGAAATTAACGAAATGATACATTTTGCAATCCAATAGAAAGTCAGACAAAATAGAAGGATGAAAAAAAACGAGATGGAAGAAAATATGTTATGCCGTAAAAACCCAATTAAACATGGAACATCAACCCCTAACCAACTACTTCGCTAGAAACGAATGTAAACTAGAGGATATGCTTTATGATCAACATTTACATGATCCTCTTACTTCCGTACGCCTTCCAGCAACACGATCAACACTTCCTTCATCTTCTTGGTCCTTGTACGAGTCATTGGACAACCAATATCTTTCAAGGGATCAACAAGGGCGTGTGATTTCATACATTTGCATCACCCCTATCCCCGACACACCCGAAAACAAATCTAACCAACATTGATCCTCCAATGATACTAACCTAGACAACCGTGTGACTAGACCCAGCACAAATGTTGGCAGTTCGAGACGGATTTATGAGCAAGCTATTGACAACTTGACTCGTCACCTATAATGAGGTGGGAACCAAGGCAATAATGCGTTTCTAAGATCACTGTGCCACTAAACTCGAAACAAAGTTTAGCTAAGTCAAAGAATGCTTAAAATGACTAAAGAAAACTCAAGCTCTCACTTGTTAAGTACTCAAAAATTATGTTAAACTAAAACATATATCTAGCCTTGTATAGGCGTTGCACACTGCTAAGGGAGGGTCAAGGCCTCAGAATCATGCCCATCTTTAATGCCTCAGAGTCCTATGATTGACCGTGGCCTTCCACCTCTATTGGCATGGAATCTTGGGCAATCATCAACGTTGGCACGGACTCGAAAAAGTCCATAAGTGTGAGCCATGTGGCTGATCCATGGGTAATGACCTTCAACTTCCTTCTTGATTGGCTCCTTTGACTGTGTTGTTCTACCTTCCCTGGCACGAAGTCTCGTGCGAGCATAAATGCCCTACATTGGCCCTTGCACCATTGACCTCAGCTTGCCTTATTCCAAGGCAGTCTATGGCCGTCCAATGTCCCTATATGACTCAAGGCTTGACTGACACTTTCCAAGGTCGGTTCCTGGTCGAACAGTCTATTATGGTTAGGCGGGCAGCTGGGCAGTTGTTCTTCTGTGCTCGCCTATCTAGGTAATGATGTGTTGTGTTGTATCTTTCGCATGCTCAGTCTATGTCCCTTGTCGAACGGCCTGTTCCATGGTCTCAGACAACTTGACCCTATGATGATGCCCACTAGCTGCCAGGTCCTCCTTATGATGATATGGACGTTAGACCACAAGAAAGGATCGTGCCAACTTCCTTTGGTCGTCAATTATTTGGTCACCAACGTCCACTCGAACGGTGTTGTCTTGGCCGCTTGTGCCCACACAAACAATAATGCCTTGGACACCCGCGTCCACTCGATCGAAGTAGCCTCGGTCGCTAGTGATCGCTCGATAACAATAGTCCGCGTCCGCTTGTCAATATCTCGGCCTCATGCATACACTCGGCTAACAATACCATGGTCATTCGCATCCGCTCGAACGAGAATTTCTTCGTTGTCTGCGCTCGCCCAATCGGTAAGGCCTCGGCCACCAGCACCTGATAGAACTTCCATGCCTCGATCTGTCTCATGTAGGACAGATCGCATCATCTAGTGTTTACAAGGTAAGAAAAATAGGCAACAATACAAGAAATAGGAAAACAGAAGAGTTCAAAGAAGCAATAACACGTAAAATCTAGTTCATAACAAAAAGTCCACGGAAAATGCCCCTGAGGTTAGGCAATCTAAAACATCTAGTGGAAATGGTGGCTGGAACTGGCTCCAGGCAACAAACCAATCACTAAGCTCTCGAACATTGGCCATCATCGCTCTCTGATCATTCCTCAAAGCTCTCTACTGGGCACATAGGGCGGTTTGTGCATCTCAGAACTCTCTATACTCACCCCATCCATCGTTTTGTTCGTAAAACAACACCCTATACTCAGCTCAGATCTTTAGCTACTCATCATGTATCTTTCTCTACTAGTTGAGGACCTGCTGCAGGGTTCCCTAGAGGTCAAAACCATGGTATCCTATTATAGGCACATGTTCTAGTACGTGAAAGCCCGGATGAGAAGAAGCTTTGTCGGCGTCATCATATAAATCCGTAGTTGGTGCCCACCTCAAGAGTTTCTCATATTCTTTGACCAAAATGAAATGTCCACCACTCTAAGCATTGAGTGGTATGATCACCCGGCTCAAGTCAAGCAACCTTTCAGACACAAACTCGATTTGGTTTTGGGAAAGATGAGTGAACCATTCATGATACGCTTTGCAACACCGTTAGCAAGTTCGTTGCGAATGATCTCCTCGAAGTTCACCATTATGTTAGACTTAGTTCCCTATGAGCCATGTATTGAATAATACAATGTTGAGTTGTCCATTGTATGAAATTTACATTTGCCTTATTCGTTTATGTTATGTGCTGAATATAAAATTAAACGTCAATGAAATTTCATGATTGCAAAAGATGTATCTTGACCGTTAAGCAATAGGCATTTTGTGTGAGGATTGGACTTCAAGATTTGCAATCTAAACCTAAGTCTTTTGTTTTGAAGTCAAATGTGAAGAAATAGAATATTTGCGAGTGCTTGGACGTGTACAAGGGTAACAAATCTTATTTCTCCTTCTAGATCTATGTTATCGTGCATGTGGAAATTTATGTTGCATGTGGGAGTTATTTTATTAAAATGTTTACATGGTTAGCATGTTTTATTTAAATTATCAAAGTTAGTGCATGTAGCACCAAAATCCTTATAGATTAGATCTATGTCATGTTTAGGCTTCTTCCATATTAAGGATTAGAGCCTCGGGCCTAAATTGTTGATTTAGATTTTAATATGATTATTATCTACCCAACAACCAAAACCAACAACCGACATTCCGTTTTATGAAAAGAAGAAATTATTATAATCCATTCGCCACTACTTCATGGATGATCCTTACCTGTCAGCATTTTCCATGATCAAACCATTTATAGATGTATCCTGAGAGAGGTGCACACAAGCAAACGCAATCATTGCCGCGAGTTCAATTATGGTTGGCAGTTTAGTGGGAAGAAGACGACACACAAGCTTATCGAATCCTTATTCTGCTGACCGACCTTGTTCAATGATGCACACAACTTCTACCTCCATTTCAATTAGTGACAGCGGACCAGGAACATTGGTAATTGGCAATATCCTATGTTGGTTTTGATGAAGGGTAGATAATAATCATATTAAAATCAAAATGACCTATTTAGGCTGGATCTAATCATAAATGCTAAAGAAGCCTAAGCCTGACATAGATATAGTCTATAAGGATTTTGGTGCACATGCATTAACTTAAATAATTAAAATAAAACATGCTCACCATGCATGTGAATAAACAAACTCCTACATGCAACATATAAATCAAGGCAACTTTCACTAATTTCATCACAGCATGCCTAGTACTCAGGATGATTTGTACTTTTCTTTTTGTTTTTGAAGTTACATTGTGTAAATAACTTTACTTTTATTTATAAAATTTGGCTTACAACCAAAAAAACAAAACAAAAAAATCATATAAATCAATACGCATGATATAAATAAATCTAAAATGAAAGTCAAATTCGTTTGTAGACATCCAAACAATCATTGCAGGAATTCGCATTATTCTTGTTTTTCTAGCTATAGACTATAATTTAAGATGATGGATCTCGTTTGTACTCCCAAAAGAATATGCAAGACATGATCCAAGTCTCTCTTTAATATCCAAATCTAATCTCAACACATAACCAAAGATCTAAACTAGAAGTAAAAACTCCAGTTTCCCACTCCCTTCGTCCTCCTCTCCAAGCTTCAAGAAATTCGAAAGTCTCTTGTTTCACTTGACTAAGATGTTTTGTTGTGGCTATGGGTATACATTTAAAATGAGATATTGGGGTAAGATTTAGATTAATTGTTCCTAAAGTTAAACCCAAATAATTAAGTAACGAACTCGTTAATTAAATCTCATTTAGTTAATCCCAATTGAGCCCTTAATTAAGCTCAATGATGTTAGGAATCCGGCTAAGGTTTCACATTTTCAAAATTTTCATGCCAACCCTACGCATCCAAGATCTAATCCCTTAAATATTCGATATAAGGCTAGAGTTGAGGAGATTATACCTCAATTTGATGTTCTTCTTGTGTTATAGGATCGTGCGACACTTCGGCGTTCGTAGAGCCTCCAAAGCGTAAGGCCTCTACCACGTGCGTTCCTTGACGAACGAAGATGCGGTGACGTGAAGTTGTAATCACGCCAAAAAAGTTGTCGCGAGTGAGAGAGAAAGATGCGGCCAAAATTCCTTAACGCGAGATAAACGCTTCCTCGCCCTTTATACTCATTCCATTGGGCTCAATTAAATTGAGCTCATTAGCCGTATTGAGATGAGCTAATTGAGCCCATTAGCCGTGAGTTCTTCTCACGAAAATTTTTCTCGAATTGGGCTTCGTCTCACCAAGGACCAATTCCTCTCTTCAATTGGGCCATCGAATTAATCAAGCCCAATTAGTCAGACCCTGCCCAAAATTGATCCATTCGCGAAACCCATCAATTATATCTCACATAATTAATCTTCTATGCTCCAGTTCATCAAATATAGCAACCCCGTACGATCCATATCCATATCGGTAATAAATTAATAATCTTTAACTTATATATCATAATTGGTATCTAGCAATGCATTATGATCATCCGATCTAGTACAAACGAATCTTGAACCTTTAATCTCCTTTAGTATTAATCCCTCCTTTGCGTAATATCCATTACTTAATGTTTAGCGTAGGAATGTCTCATCCTTGACCATTAATTAATTTTCTTGATCCTCAGTGCATAATTGTTTATTTGTTATTATCTCATAATCACAAATACATGCATAACAATTATTACCGTATCAAGAGGTCTAGGGATATCACTAATCTCACATAAGGTGAGATGGACAAAGGTATCTTCTTGATCATTCATAAACTCTAGCATGAGTAATGCATATTCAAAAATTACCTTTATCGCCATCGGTTAAAAGCAACATTTGATAATTTCACGTAATATACTTTAATCATCTAGAATTATGAATATCTAAGATAACAAAATTAATATTATCTATGACTTTGCTGATTACACAAATACAATCCGTACAGCAAGTCAACGTGGGTCATGTCCAATACTATGTACCTCTTGCACACATATTCATGTGATCAAATATATATCTTGTATCAATGATCTGTGAAACATGATCATGCATTAATCTACATGCTAGCCCTTATAATCATCTAGTGCTCCATGCTAACTATATAAGACTTGGGACTGATTTAGAATTTTTAGTTATCATTCATGGAGTATCACAAATCGAGTTCTAAACTAAAATGATCCATGCAACACGTACAAAAACTCGAGGAACAAAATGATATAAATTATCCAATTCACAAAACCAACAAGTGCACGATCAAAACAATTGGTGTTGTATTTCTTACTCTTTATTTAAAAACTTAATCATTTGGAATTTCTTACTGGAAGATTATTCTTTGAGCGTCAATTGATATAATCATTGTGTATTCTCCTTTACTCAAGGTTCACAAATAGGTATGGGTCCAATGTTTGTTGACTTACCTAAATGTATCTTGCGCCACAAGTCCCCCTTATTCTCTAATGAACAAATTCGTCTGACAAAGTTTCTTTGTGGACAAGCGCTCTCATTCAAATACCGAATAAACACCCTCATGAGAACTATGATTCAACTCCCACCTCTACTAAGGATTGCCGATTATCTACTTCACTCAATTCCCAAGATGAAAGGGATTCTGTGCAATTGTAGTGAGATTATATGAACAAGTCAAACAATTATATTAAGAAAGTAAGGAATATCTACTTCACTTTCCCGCCCACGAGCTCACCTCGCCGGACGGCACCTCCTGTGATACCCCCTTCCCTCACCCGCCATTCCTCTTCCCAGGTCCGCCTCACCCATCCGGGAAGGCACAATATCCCCCAACCTCGAACCCTCCCTGTCAGTCACCCCCCTCATACACCACTCTAACCAACCACCCCAAACCCACCAAGTGTTGTGTCGATGCTTAGCAAAATGGTTCTCCAGTGGATGATTCCAAACCATCATATGAAGCGGATGCGACAGGCAACGATACGAGTAAAAAAAGCAATCTCCTTACCTCTGTGGCAGACATAGTATGATACTACAATCGTGTTAGTATCTCTTATGCAGAAGCCTCGAGAGTCAAAGATCTATGCCCTATTCATGCTCATTTAGGCCCTCAAATGACTCAGAGAGGTACAACATCGGCAAAGGAAAAAAATCTTCATCACAAACTTTCCTAATGACTGCCCTCTGGAGAGAATAGAAAGCATACTGGAGAAACAGGGGAGTCTGAAAAACTTGAGACTCGCCAGGATACTTGGGATGAATGGGTTGCCCTTTGGTTTTGCTAAATTTGAAGATATTCAGGATAGGGACACCTTACTGTTCCAACTCAACAATATCTGGTTTGGATCCTTCAAGCTTAGAGCAAACCTGGCGAAATTCCAGGATGTACAGGGCAAGCAACCCCATGTGCCAGTCCCTCTTACCTCGACATCCAGGTTGGAAAATCTACCAATTCCAGTGTTTGGCATGCCCAGATTGGTAAATCATCAACTATTGTACAAGCTAAGGCCACACAGCAACAGACTGAATCTCAGAAGGACCAACAAATACCCATTCCATTGTTCAAACTCAAGACTTCTCAGAATGGTCCCCCCTGGTTTAACTTTAGCTTTGTGGGTAGTCTTAAAGTAAAAAGATGGTTATCGTGAACTACAGTTGGCCCTTAAGAAGGCGGGATACTTGAACTTGACTGTTAGCTCTCTAGCTGCAGGTAGGGTCATCATTTGGGAAGAAGAAAACTGTGACCTGAGGAACCTGCTAAAGAATGATATGGGATGGCTAAATAACTGGTTATCCTGTCCTATCATTCCTCTTAAGAGTGGTGAAGTGGCATTGAGTATCAACCAGCTTGTGTGGATCAAGGTGTATGGCATCCATCTACATGCCTGGGTAGCTGCATTGTTGGAAGAGATAGGTGGGAAAGTGAGGAAACTAATCCTCATTGATGAGACCACATTAAAGAGGCGCTACCTAAAAGCTGCCCAAATGCTAATTGAGATGGACTTGGTGCCAAGATAACCTCCAACTTAGCAGTTGAAATCAATGATAAATCTTATATACTGCATATTGTTGAGGTAGGCAATAATAAGTACAATGGCATGGCTTGGCATGACCTTGATATAAACCTGCCTGATGGTAGTACCAATGGGAGTTCTGAGCAATTCCCAGGCGATCAATGGTCTGACACTGTGCTAGTGACGTTGATCCAGAGCCTGGAGAAAAGAATGGACTATCACACAGCCATTGTGGTGTATAGGGGGGCAATGGAGAATGAGCAAGTTTCGGAAAAAGGTAGCCCCTACCTAGCCCTGCTAGTGCACAGTCAGAAGAGTGAGCAACTGAAAGAGACCAGTAATCTATGTAGCAGTAAAGCAATTGACACAGCTAGAGTGAAAAATACTGGAATCCACCCAAGCTGGACTCGTGGCCAACATATGCACCTATTCCTATAGCCTCTGAGACTATACCACGTTTGGACGTGGCTAATGAAACAGTGCTAGAGACACAGGATTTGGATGGGGTTGATGGATTAGTGCTTGAGACACAAGATGACAATGGCCTGATAACTAACATTAATTTGCTTGTGACAAATGCATATTCAAATGAAGTAGCATCCGAGACAGGTTTCAGGGTGATCACTAAGTGTATGCCACAGAAGGACAATACAAAATTACCTAATCCCGAGGAACATCAGGTGATCTCAGTGTAAGTATAGGAGACTCATTTGCTACAAGCAGAGCCTACCAATATACCTCAGTCAAGTGGAGCACCTAGTGGTATCCTCACTGATAAGGGAGAAAAAGAACCCGGAATGATCCCTATGGACGAATTCCTACCAACGGGGACAATAGAACAAACAGGCACTGCACCAACCCCTTTACTGAGAAAAAATCAGGCCACTAAATCCAAAAGGTGTTCCAAGAACCCGAAGCCAAACTAGGAAAGAAATATATTTGGCTAGATAAAGAAGTCAAGCAACACTTGAAAACTAGATTGATAAACTGATTGAACTACAACCACTTAGATCTAGAGAAGACTAGGATCAAACAGTTGATAATGAGAGTTTGTTATCAAGTGATCCCCATATAATGGAAGCTAATAGAATCATGGATATTGGAAAGGAACTGGGTATCTCCTATGGTACTAACCCATCAATAACACGAGATAAGTTAATCCATATGAACTCTAATGCTCAACAGAGGGTGGACTTGCAGAGCTGCAGGCTAGAGAAGGATATAGTATCCACATGAAGCTGATAACATTTTGAACTGAAAGATCTAACAAATCCTATATCCTTCTTGCAGGATGCACAACCAAAACAATATGGGACAAATGCCTACAACTATGAAGATAATATTCCAGGAAAGTATACGGTGAAGGCAAACCTATGCCAAGATCACATCCTGTACTGCTCAACCTTTCCTAGAACTCCATTTGGAAGCAACCAAGCATCTATGGAGCAGGTAAGCCCATAAACAAATATGTATATTTGCATGGAAACTAATTCAGAATGCTATTCCTATTAAGATAAATTTACAGAAGAAAACATCATCCCATAGGACCAAACTACAAACTACACACTATGTAATACAACCACAAAAATGAGGGAACATTTGTTCCAAGAATGTATGGTTACTCAGCAGGTTTGGAAGGGCCTACATAAGTGGTTGCCCCTCAATGATGACCATACAAGTATTGGCTCCCAAGCACGAGCAATTTTTGAATACTACTATGCCAAACCTCAACAGATTAACAAGGATGCTTGGATCTCAATCTGGTTGGCAATGACCTAGACAATATGGAAAGCAGGAAATACCCGCTATTTCAACAACACAGAGCCTACCACTCACCTAATGGTACAAAGAATACAAAGAGCAACCTGTTCCTGGTTAAGAGCAATCAGAATAAAGAAGAATTCCCCTACTCACCTTCAGATTGGATAATGCAACCAACAGTATGTATGGCTATCAAGAAGAGCCACAATATCCAATACTCTGCACAATGCAGTAACATCTTGGTACTGGCAGGTAGCCTCAAGTGATAGGTAATGCTAAAAATCGTTGAGCATAAGACTGGAATGATGACAAAAAGTTTTTGTTTTTTTGATAATCTAAATTCTATTGAAAATGGTAATAGTAGGTCTTGTACAATAAATGGAATGAAAAACAGAAAAAACAAGAGCAAAATTACAAAGCTGAACAT
>JAOWBN010035270.1:0-34356 GCA_028565015.1 Pinguicula moranensis | reverse complement strand
AAAGCACAATCTTTCCCATTGTTCACTTTTTTCCAATTCTTAAACCCTCCAACAGTAAACACAGATGGCTTAGCAAAGAGAAAACAGTATAGACAAAATGCTGTACAACTTGTGTTTGAGTACTCCAACCAACCCTCAAATTGTTTATACCAACTAAGGACAAACTTTCGATGAGAATTGTCAGCATCATGCACTAAGGGTTGCCTCACGCACCTGGGGAACCAACCACCTTCTTCACACCCTTCCCCTCCTTCGCCACCATTATGGAAGACTGGCGTTTGCGATCACGACAGGCAAAGCTCCTCCTGAGAGCGGCAATTAAGGCCGGGAAGGCGCTGGTAAACGATTCTCTCCCTGTTTCCTCTGCTCAAACACAGTGGCCTACCCAGAATATAGTGTCAGTCCATGAGAGGCTTGGACCATGCATATCACAGAGAAAGGAGGGCTCAATCAACTTCTATATCACAAACTTCCCTAAGGGATGTGATGCGGACCGTCTCCATAGCACACTGAAGAGACAAGGCTCAATTAAGGAGATATCAATAGCTCACAAGCTTAATAACAGGGGATTACCATTTGGCTTTGTGGAGTACACTGAGGTGGATGATGTTGATCTGCTGCTGCTCAAGCTTAATAATACATGGTTTGGATCCTACAAGATTCAAGCGAACCGAGGTCACTACCCAAAACAAAGGACCCAAAAGAGCAGCAATGAAACAAAGAAGTTGCAGGCTCTGCAGAATGTGCGCAGAGTGGAGACCCTGCCTCAGTCTCGTCCTAAAGGACTATGGGTGAGTACACTACTACATGGTATGCCTGGTGTTGTGGCTAATGATAATCCTGAATCTTCCTCGGCTCAGGATTTCCTAACTTTGACTAGTTGCAAATACGAATGGCTAAAAAGAAGCTATGTAGGGAGGCTCATTAACTCTGAGGGACTTGGAGAGTTTGAAATGGCCCTGAAAGCAGCTGGCTATATGAACTTGATGGCTAATCCGCTCGATGATGGATTGGTTCTCTTATGGGAGAGCGAACCTCTGGACATTGCTAACTTGTTGTTAAATGACCAGTTGTGGTTGTCCAGTTGGGTCCATGATATAAACCGTGGACTGCTGATATCCCAAAATCCAGCCGCTGTTGTATGGCTGAGGTGTATGGCCTGCCCTTGACGGCCTGGTCTGTATCTAACTTAACTGTGATAGGAAACCTGTTGGGGAGGCTGATAAGTATCTCAGACACTACGCTGCTCAAACAGGATGTCGAAATCGTATATCTAGTGATTCAGATCCCATTAAAGTCTAGATTGGAGCAAGACCTTGGGGTGGTGATTGATGGAATGGTCCATCATCTATATATTAGAGAGGCTTTGACTTTACCTCGCAAATGGCCTAATGAATTTGTTTCTCCAACGAATGATGATGATGATTTAGTAGCCTCATTGGGTTCGTCTGTTGATGCATTAGGACTAACAGACAGGCCTATGGAGAGAAATATCTAACCCGGAGTTGTCATCGCCTGGTGTACCAATGAGAAAGGACCATCCCCATGCATCTCCAGCATGGTTACCAGGGCGCCTTAGCTGGTGTCCTCTGTCCCGTTTTGAGTTGATCCCAACCGGTAAGAAAACTTCTAAAGTAGATGACTATGAGGTGACAAAAGACAGAGTAGCAGATACACCGTTAGGCTTATCTGATCCTATGCTGCATGGAAAATTGGTCCCTTTGCCAGTTATAGATCCACAACAAGTCTCTAGTTGTGGGAAACTTAAAGACCCCACTCGGCAGGACTCTTCTCCTCATATGCAAGCTGAAATCAGTATTGCAAAATATATTTCATTTGTAGCAACTGAGTCTGTACAACATATAGACTCTGTGGTGAACATGGTGGTTCAAGAGAATGAACCTGTTACAAGTGAATCCAGGAAGGACCCAGAAAGTGTTGAGGATCAGGACAACACACTAGATAATATACTAGCCCATCAAGGAGATTTTAACATTGCAATAGCTGTTAGTCAGCAAGAAGTTATCATCGAGGCACCACCACATGAGGATTTCACCCCTCTCTCATGGCTGGACCACTTGCCTAAAAGTCCCACTTCGAAAGGGGGTGTAAGACTACGTAGTTCAAGGCCTAAAACAAGAAGCCAAACCCGGCAGGACAATGATCCTGAGAGAGCCAACAATCTTGCTATCTTGGAGGATTGGATAGATCATCTTGGGGAGCAATCATCAGTCAGCCCTCCATTGCCACACAATGAAGTGGACTTCATCATGGACATTGGGAAATAGCTGGGAATTTCTTATGATGTATGCCCTACTGAAGTAAAAAATCTGTTAACAAGCATATCTCAAAAGCTGGTTTTGAAGCCATTGAATAAAGGGACATCCGGTTATGCATGAAATTACTAACTTATAATGTCAGGGGGCTGCGTGCTCAAGGAAGGAGAGATGGACTTCGTCAACACATTCAAAAACAGAGGCCTGATTTGGTGAGCCTTCAAGAAACGAAAATGGAACATTTAGATAAAAGATTCTGTGAATTCATATGGTTTGATACAAACTTTGACTGGATATTTAAAGGAGCTAGGGGTCAATCAGGTGGCCTGATTTGCATCTAGAACTCCAACAAATTCCAAAAACTGAGTATTTTTTATGGAGAAAGTTTCCCAGGTGCAGCTGGTTGTTGGAAGGATGAAAAGAGGGTTTCTAATATGGTAAATGTTTATGGACCAAATGACAGGACACGTAAGAAACTACAATGGCAGGAACTTTTAGAGTGTAAAATATGGTGCCTAATGAGGGACTTCAATACAATCTTAGAACCTTGGGAAAGAAAAGGCACAACTCTTCATTCTAACACTTAGGAGATGTATCAATTTAGAGGGTTTATCACCAAAATGGATCTTTCTGATCTCAGGATGACAGGAAGAAGGTTTACCTGGTATTTACCCTCCCTAAAAGCTATGATGCGTCTTGACAAGTTATTGGTGAATGATCAGTGGTTACAATCTGGTCTGGCCAAATAAGACTCGGACCACATTCCAGTCTGTCTTGCAAATAAAAAAATAGAACTGGGGGCCGAAGCCAATGCAGGCCTTGAACTTTTGGCTGAGGATGATTCATATAATGATCTGGTTACACATATATGGTGCACTATGGCTCTGCAAGGTTATTCTAGTTTCAGAATCGAAGAGAAGCTCAAAGCAATCAAGGTAGGCATCAAAATATGGAATAAGCTGACCCCGAGAGACTTAAGCCATGAACAGACTGTAATTATACAGAAACTGGACAGACTGATCCTGGAACCTGAGCAATGTGCATCTAGACAGGAGGAAAATGCTTTGAACAATGATCTCATTATATCCCTCACAGAGCTCCTTCTCAAAGTCAATACTACATTGACAAGCACCAAATTTGAGAAATGCAGACTTACATGGTTGAAGTAAGGGGATGCCAACTCATCCTTCTTTCATAGATGTATCAACAACAACAGGCAAAGAACTTCAATACACGGCATCTGGTAAGGAGATAAGTGGCTAGATGAACCTCGAGCAATGAAGGAATGTTTTAGGAAACACTTTACAGAGAGAGATACTGAAACTGTCCAGAGGAGACCAAAACTGACCAACATGACTTTTGCAAACATATCCACAACACAATATTTGAAGAGTCAGAAATATTGGATGCTATCTCTAAACGTGGCAGTAACAAAAGCCGATGATCGGATGGTTTTAATTTTCACTTTATTAAACACTTCCTTCATTTAATTAAATATGATATTTGCTTGTTGTTTTCTGAATTCTACAGGAACCGCTCCCTGGCTAAAGATACCAACTATGCTCACATCACACTGATTGCTAAAGGGAAAGAACCATTGGAGGTGCAAGACTATAGGCCCATAACTCTTATAGGTGTTATGCCAAAAATTATAGCCAAAGTCCTATCCATCAGACTAAGTACAGTGTTGCCAGACATGATATCTGCACAACATATGGGCTTCATGAAGGGCATGAGATTATTAGAGGGGGTTATGGTGACTAATGAAGTTGTGGATGAGACTAATAAGTTGAATGGTCAGGCCCTGATCCTCAAAATCGGTTTTGAAAAGGCATTTGGCACCTTAAACTGGAGCTACTTATTCGGAACAATGACCACCATGGGGTTGCCATCTTGCCGGATATGGTGGATAAGAGAATTATTAGAATCCTCTTCAGCTTCAGCCCTGATTAATTGCAGCCCCACATCTAAATTCTACCCTACAAGAGGTCTAAGGCAAGGTGACCCACTCTCCCCCTTGCTGTTTCTCATAGTTGCTGAGGGGCTGACCAGAATGATCAATAAAGTAGTGGGCATGGAGTTGCTGAAACATTTGTATATTGGCAGAGAAAAGGTGCATATCTCTCACTTGCAATTTACAGACGACGCCATAGTTTTTGGGCATGCTACATGGGAAACAGTGAGGACGTACAAAGCCATTTTCCACAACTTTGAAGTGATCTCTGGTTTGAAGATCAATTACAAAAAGACTCACTTGGCAGGGATAAATGTTTCGAAGCACACTTTAAAGACAATGGCTGAGTATATTAGATTCCCCCCGGCTCTATACCTTTAAACTATCTTGGGATTCCCATAGGAGCTAATCCACAACAGTCTAGGATATGGAACCCAGTCTTAGATAGGATCTCGAAAATATTGCACAGTTGGGCACAAATACATATCCGAGGGAGGTAAATTGATTCTCCTCAATTCTGTGTTAAACAGCATACATGCACACGTTTTCCACTTCTACAAAGCACCACAGTCAGTGCTCAAACAAATACACAAGACCATGAGGAGCTTCTTATGGGGGCAAACTTCAGAGAGAAAGAAAGTCCACTGGGTTTCCTGGAATAAAGTCCTCACATCTACTTGCCAAGGAGGATTGGGAGTTAAAGACCCTCAGACTATCAACTTGTCACTGTTAGGTAAATGGGGTGAACGTCTATTGCAAGGAGGATCCACTCTTGCACATATGGTTATTAGTTCTAAATATGCAGAGAGGGGCAGACTAGGATTAGGTGCTCAACATGAACTCAAACAACCAAGTCCTATTCTCAGTCACCGGAGAAGACCAAGAAGATATGCCTCTAAGTGGTTGGCAGGACTGCTGACTGTACTATCTGCTCCTTGGTTCAATGAGATGTGCAGCATCAAAGTTAGCAATGGAGAAGGAACTTTGCTTTGGAATGACAAATAGTGTGGTGCAACGACATTGGCAGACAGGTACCCTGGACTATTTATTGCTGCAGAAGATAAGGAGGCCACAATTGCTTAATCAGGAAGATGGGATGGTGACAGATGGATCTTGGAATGGACATGGAGAAGAAACCTGAGGGGTAATGAGCCTACTGACTACCAGGATATGCTAACATGCTTGCGGGACTGGTCCCCTACAACTCAAAGAGCAGATAGACACAGTTTTATAGGGAACACGGATGGGTTATACACTGTTAAAGAAGCATATAAGAAAATCTGCTCATTCACTCATCTTGCTTTTACTGATTTGGAAGGGCATCTCCAGCAGCAGGTCTGAAATCAGTTTGTCCCCCCCAAAAATCAGTATCTTCGTATGGAAGATGTTACAGGATTCCATCCCTACCAAAGCTGTTTTACAGGCAAGGAGAATCATTCCGGCTGATCAGAATTTATGTTGAACTTTTTGTCATAATGCAGAGGAAACCACTGGACATCTCTTCAATTCCATTATACTTACAACCGTGGTATGGGCTAAGTTAAAAGCTTGGTTGGATATCAGCAGTAACTTGCTACTGGGAGGCACTAAACAGGGCCTTTCACTCCAAAGCTTCATCATTATCAAACCTACTGTGTTAAATAAAGCAGCCTGGTCCTCTAACTTGCTAGCCAAGGCATGTACAATCTGGAGATGCAGAAATAGGCTCCAGTTTTTGGCAGAGGAAGTTAACACATCCCAACTGTTAAACAGAATCCAATGCCTAACATGGAAATGGACCAAGGTTGTGAGAAGGATGTACCTATTTCCTTATTCTTTGTCGGATTGGTTGATTAACCCCCTGAGTTGTATGGCTTTCTAAGTAGTAATCTGATTGCGATTACACTTGTTCTCATGTGCTAGGTCGTGGCTGCTCCATCAAGTGCACCGAAGCATGTTCCATGATTCAGGCACAGACAATAGCTAGAGTAGATGATCTTTTGGTGTAGATGATGATGCCGCAGCAGTTCACAACAACATTTCAAATAAGGACCTGAGGTTTAGTTTTTCTCCTTTTTTGAACTGTACGCAGGAAACTTAGCTAGGAAATTGCAAGACATGGTTCTTTAGTGTCCCCATGTCATAAGAAAGGGTCTACATATCGTGGCAACACATTGGGAACATGGTTCATGTGCCTTTCCTCCAATCTATTGTTGTTTAGCTAGATGATCATTACAAAAGTTAGGTTCCTGAAATGAGTGATGAACCTGAAAAGAGAAGAAAGTTAAAGTGAGACAATATCTTGCCACCGAGATAGATAATATCAGGGTAAGATACCATTGTATTAAATAAATTTACCAACAACAATGAATTAGACTCAAAGATAAAGCAATCCAAGTCGAGCGAGTAATAGATGGTAAGGCCATCAAGGAATGCTGAGATCTTGGCCATGGCGTTGGATGCCCCCTCTTAATACTGGTTGAAAGTCAACAAGTAATGCTCCTCAGAGCAATAAGCATGCAGCTCAACAACAATAGATTGGGGCGATTGGTTACTCCACTTTCTAAGCACTTCTAAAGCTTTCCTCCAATCTATTGTTGTTGAGCTGCATGCTAATTGCCTTCAATTCCCTCGTATTCACATGATTTCACACCTTTAGGATCTACTCCATTTTGTATTTAGCTTATGTTTTACTTGATTTTATTTTCTTAACCTGGTAATATATTGTGTTGGTTATTAATTTAGACTATTCCTTTACGCTGAGAAAAATTGCAACTCTGCTTAAGCTTCACAATTTTTTTCGGAAAAAGTTGATTAATTACAACTTCTAGAATACACTTTTAGAAGGTTTAAAGTTGAGAAGCAAATGCCATTGAATCACTTATATGGCTCTCCAATACTTAAAGAAAGTTGTTTGTGAATGTAAGTATATATTGTGATGAGAGCAACTTTGGAATCAGGGACCATCAGAATAAGGAAGCATCATCAGAGATGAGAGGGGAAATATCCTGGCAGGATATGCAGAATTTTTTGGCATCTCAACAAGAAACCAGACACAAACGACGACAACGTTTGTGTCTAATTTAGAGTTGTTGGCAAACTGGATTTTGACAGACAGCAAAATATGGTACCTCTGGGATTATTCGAACACATTCAAGAAAATCGGAGAGGTAATGTGCATATCAGTGCAAGATCAGTTCAAGGAAGACAATGAAATAGCCGATGGACTGGCAAAATGTGAGCATGTGAACATATGATCACCTTCATGGAAGCAGAACAAATGCCAAGATGCTTCGAGGCATACTACGATGCGAGCAATTGGGTGTCCCACATATCCGACGAAGAAACTCAGGCGCACATTGAGAGGAGCAAGCAAATCGAAGTGAGCAAAATATATGCATGGGGACAAGGGAGAACAAAACGCCATAATAAAACAGAACAAAAACTCGGCACGGTGATGACAGGGTAACAGAAACAGAAACTCTGTTTCGCAAGAGTAGTCGTGGGAATCAGAATAGAGTAAGGAACACAACTTGGACAAGCCACCTCTTAAATCCATAAAGGCCTAAGATTGACCAAGTCCTTGTAGTTGGTTCTGCAGTCACCAAAAAGATTACCCATAAATAAAAAAAATCTTATATTTTTTGTCTTCTTTTTCCTTATAAGAACATGAATTCTTCTTGATATGAGGATTCTTCTTCTTTTGTTCAGTTTTCTTTTAATGCCCGGGTGAAGGGATGTGGAATTAGGTTAAAACAGGGCAAGAAAGAATAAAGCTGGATATCATTAAAAAGGTTTTGTTTTAGCCTCCTTTGATAGATTGATTAATGAGCAATAATTGATGAATATTGTGGTAATATACACGTATAACCCTACACACTGTCGCGATTCTCGATTGCAATCACTGACATATTATTGTTCATGAAATTCCAATTCGAAAAAAATGGATAGATTACATTATCCTACAAAATTACCCGTTATCCTCATCTACTTTATTTTATTTGCAATGATTGCCATTGATATACAACCGATAGAAAGAGAAGAAGAGAAATCCGAAAATACTGAAGAGAGTTGGGGGGCCCTAACGTGAAGTTCAGGAAAATTCGAATGTGGGCAGAAAGGAAATGTTAGAAGAATCCAAACAAAAGCAGTTTGGAGTAGAAGAGCAACAATGGCGGAAGAAAAGAAAGATGAGATTCTGTTAATGTGAAATTCACTAAAATAACCTCAATTAATTGGTGTACAATTATTGTTTTGGACATACTTGAATCTGTGTGATCTGGACCGTTTTTCAGATCAATGGCCATTATTTGTTTGATGTGTTTTAATCCTATGCGTTCATTATTTGTATAATCGTGTGGCCGGGAGGTATGATCCGTGCAACAAAACCAAATCAATCTAGACCCTTTATTTTATATGTTATCCAACGGTCATTGAATGATGGCTTCCTCGAGAAGCTGGAGACAAACAATTGCCTAAATCCGAGCCGCCGTGTTCAATCATAAGATCTGAAGGTTGAAATGGAGCAGTGTAATCGGTGTCATCTGGTCCACACCTTCAAAAGAAAATTCGACAGTCAAGATTAATACTTATCAACGCTTTTAATCGCATCCGTTGATTCAATCAGATCGAGCGGCCAGTAAGCTTCTTTGGCAGAGCAATATATACGTTCGAAAGAAGGACTACGTCGACACTTTGCGTCATTTTTACTTCGCGATTTCAGATCTCTCAATTTTTCTCTCAAGCAGCGAGAGTTAACTTCTGATTTTCTTGCCATTTCACTTCTCGAGCCAACTATTTGGCTGAAATATTGTTCTAAGTGATAGATAATCACTTTTCAATTGGTGGATCTAGCTAGTTGTTGTTCAAACTTTCAAGATCTGAGTTTCTTTTCATTTTTTTGCGATTTGGTGAAGTTGTAAACTGTTCGATTGTTCTTGAAAGAGTTAAATAGAAGCTACAAGAGCATCCTTTTCGAAGCTCAATGTGGATTACTTAGAATCTGAGGATCCAATGAACCACAGGCCTTAACTCGAATCTTTTTTAATTTTTCTTTCAGTTTTTCAGATCTACATTTTTTTTTTGGTAATTTTAACGTTTTATTTGGTCTATTACATATATAAGTGACAAATCCGACTTAAAAATCCCAACAGTGATGCGGTGAGGGTGGATGGCGACGAGATCTGGTCGGATCTGGAACTTCTGATTCTTTTAGAAGGTCTAAACAAGGAGTTAACCTTGTTCAAACATCCTAGGTAGAGCTAGTCACTCTTTATTTACTTTTTAGTAAATCTAGTGGCTTGTTGCCTATAGGGTTGGGATTTGAGTAAAACCTTTAGCGCTTACCTACTTGTCTATCTGCGAACTTTAAAAGGACTGTTGTTTGCTAGATCTGAGGCTGATTGCCCTTTGTATGTGTTTTTTGAACAATGCCCTTTTAGAAATTTTTTGAGATTTGCATTTTGTTTACAAGTAATCTTGTGATTATTTTTCAACTGATAACTGTGTGTAATTTTTCTTATAAAACTAAACCTAAAATCATGTCTACTAGAGTAGAAGTGTCAACATTTGACGGGAATGGAGATTTTAGTACTTGGTTTAGGAGAATGAAGGCTATCTTGTCACACAATAAAGTGCACTATGCCCTTAAAGAAGATACAAACTTCTGGCCTGAAAAAGCTAAGAAAAAAATACATGATATTAAAGAAGAAGCAATTTAATAATACTAAATCTTTCTGATTCCGTACTTAGGAAGATTGATGTAGATGATGATCCATTTTCTATATGGAATACACTGAATTCTCTATATGTTTCTAAGTCAGCTACTAGTTTGATTAAAATCAAAGGTGCATTATTTGGTTTTAAGATGGATTCCACAAGATCTGTTGATAAAAATTTAAATATATTTCTTAAGTTGTCTCAAACCTTAAAAGGAATAGATCATGATTTGGATAATGATAGTTTAACAATGATTTTATTAAATTAAGTTACTGATGACTTTCTTATAATTAAAAATGTTTTTCAATATGCTGAAACAATACCTAAACTCGAAACTATAATGAATGCTTTAAAAAATAGAGAATTTGAATTGAGAAATAATAGGAGTTCTTATAGATAGTGTCTTATTTACAAATGGAAAGTAAGAATTTAATAATAATAAAAGTTCAAATAGAGATTTTGGAAAAAGAGAAAATAACTGGAATACAAGTGATAAAGGTAATAATGTAAACAACATAAATAAGAACAATGTAGCTCCTTGGCATATAAATGAAGAAGGAGAAATTTATTGTAGATATTGTAAAGAAATAGGACATAATTTTATATTGTCAACAATTAAAAAGAAAAGAAAGGAGATTAGCTGAATCTAGTGTTGTAACACTAACTAAAAAATATGAAGAAAGTGATAGTGAAGTGTTATATGTGTCTTCATTTGTCTCTGAGTCATTAACTATGTCTAATAAAGCTTTATGTGATGAATAGGTAGTAGATTCAGGGTGCACATTTCACATGTAGCCTCACTTAGAATGGTTTGAACAACTTAATAAATCAAAAAGGGGTATTGTTTACATTGGCAATCATAATACCTTCACTGTACAAGGGAACTGGGACTATAAAACTAAATCTATATAGAAATAAAGAAGTTCAATTAATTAATGTTAGATTTCTTTCTGATTTAAAAATAAACTTAATTTCTCTAGGGCCTTTAGAGGAAATGGGCTGTTCTTTCCATGCTGCATATGGAATTCTCAATGTTTTCAAGTTTAACAAACCTATTTTGTCTGCAACTAGGAAGAATAGACTTTATTTGTTAGAAAGAAAGTTTGTTGAGCATGTAAATAATTGTGTTGTAGTATATGAATTATCTGAAAATTCAAGGTTATGGTACTTAAGGTTATGTCATATAATAAGTATGAAAGGCTTAAAATTTTTACATTCCTTAGTATCTCTAGGAAAACAAGGCATTACTGATTTAGATTTTTGTGAGGCGTGCATTTTTGGAAAACAACATAGACTTAAGTTTTCAAAAGGAATACATTTATATAAGTCTATACTTGAATATGTGCATGCTGATCTATGGGGGCCTGAAACTATTCCTAATCATGGTGGTGCTAAATAATTCTTGTCTTTAGTAGATGATTATAGTAGGAAAGTTTGGGTGTTTTTATTAAGCAATAAAGATGAAGCTTTTATAAAATTTAAAGAGTGTAAACTATTTGTTGAAAATCAAACTAAAAAAAGAATTAAATTTTTGAGAATTGATAATGGCCTAGAATTCTGTAATCTTGCTTTTGATTCCTTATGTCCTGATATTGGTATAGCAAGACATACGACTGTTAGATTTACACCTCAGTAGAATGTGTAGCTGAACAAATGAATAGGACTTTACTTGATAGAGTTAGAAGCTTACTAGTCACTTCAGGTTTGAAAAAACCATTTTGGGGAGAGGCACTAAGCACGACTGCCTATCTAATCAATAGGAATCCCTCATCTGCCTTAGAATCCAAATACCCAGACCTTGTTTGGTCTGGAAGAGATCAGAATCTGATTTATTTAAGGGTATTTGGGTGTGCAGTTTTTGCTCACATTAAGTCTGAAAAGTTAAACCCTAGATCCCTCAAATGTGTTTTCCTTGGGTATCAAGAAAACACAAAAGGCTATAGGCTGTGGGATAGAAGTGTACCTGGTGTAAAAAAATATTATTAGTAGGGATGTTGTGTTCAATGAATCTGATTTTCCTTACTTACCAAAAACTTTTGCTAATACATCAATCGAGGTGGAGCCTCGGGAAACTCCCATGCAGGTGGAGTTGAATAGAACCTCAACTGATAAACCTGAAGAAATTCAGGTCTCTTCAGAATCTGATCATCTTCAAACTGATCATTCCCAACCCTCCACCTCATACAGTGTTGCCAAATAAGGGTGTTAGGAATAGAAAATTACTTGCTAAATATGTTATTTTGCTGAACTAATTGATTCTGCATTTGTGTTGGTGATACTTGACTTTTTTTAAACCTAAAATCTATAATTCTACTATCAAATGTGAAAATTCTAAAATTTGAAAATTTGCCATGATGGAAGAAATGAGTTCCTTTAAAAGAAATCAAACTTGAACTTTAGTAACTAGACCTAAAAATTAGAAAGCCATAGGATGTAAGTGGATTTATAAGGTAAAACAAGGCATACTACCCTCTGATCCGTATTTTTTTAAGGCTAGGTTAGTAGCTAAAGGTTTTGCACAAAAGGAAGGAATAGATTACATAGAGGTTTTTTCTCTGGTTGCAAAATATAAAACTATCAGATTAATGCTTTCATAGGTGGTATGCTTAGATCTTGAACTTGAACAACTTGATGTCAAAACTGCTTTTCGGAACGGAGAATTAGAGGAAGAAATTTTTATGGAACAACCTTTAGATTTTGTAGATCAAACACAACTTGACTCTGTTTGTTTGCTAAAAAGGTCATTATACGGTTTAAAACAGGCTCCTAGATAATGGTATAAGAGATTTGATGCTTTTATGATAAAACTATCCATTGCAAATGGAGCTAGAAGAGTCATCATTGATAAATTTTTATCTCTGTGCTAATAATGGACTAGAGCAAAAATTACTATTAAATTCCAGTGCTTCTATTTAGTAAAGTTGATTGAACTCAATACATCAAATAATGCAATGTATATTGGGTCGCAACGGAAACGGCCTCTTTGTATGCCGCGTACATCTGACGCCCCAGACCCCAACTTAGTTGAGAATATATTTGTTACATTGTGGATTGTGGATTGTGGATTGTGAGCTATGATTCATGTCTTTATTTTTTACATTTTGAAATATTTTCAATTTTCTTATTACTCTATGTAGATGACATGTCTTAATAAGTGACTTCAAATCTGAAATTGAAAACTTGAAAGATGCTTTAAATTCTGAATTTTAAATGAAGGACTTAAGGGAAGCAAAAAAGATACTAGGTATGAAAATTGTTAGAGATAAGGAATTAGGAACCTTAAGGTTGCATCAGTTTACATACATGAAAAAACTTGTTATAACATTTCTGTTAGATAAGTCTAAACCTGTTTCAGTACCACTAGCAGCTCACTTTAAACTCTTTAAGGAACAGTGTCCAAATAATCAAATTGACATTGAGGAAATAGAAACAATACCGTATGCAAATCTGTTAGGTTCTTTGATGTATGCATTGGTTAGTACTACGCTGGACCTTGCATTTGCTGTCTCACTACTAAGTAGGTTTATGTATAACCCTGGACTAGAACACTGAAATGCATTAAAATAGACTGTTAGATATCTTATTGGTACATCTAATTTGGGCTTATATTTTAAAAGAAGAAATTCTGAAATGAACATATGTGGATATGTAGATAGGGATTTTGCTGGCGACTTAGATTCTAGAAAATCAACTTCTACCTACTATTTTTTTGTGGAAATTGTGTTAGTTGGAAGTCACAACTCCAACCAGTAGTAGCTTTGTCTAGTACTAAAGCGGAATATATTGCTTTAGCTGTTGCATTTAAGGAAGCTTTGTGGCTAGGGGTGTGCAAATGGAACTCGGAATTCGGAATTTCTGAATTCCAAAATTTTCCGAATTCCAAATTTCGAATTCGGAATGAGGATTAGATCGGAATATGATTTCAGTTCCGAATTATATTTCGGATCAAAACGGAAATAGGGGTGGATTTCCGAATTTCCAAATTTTTTTCGAATTTCTGTAACATTTTTTTTTACAGTTTTTTGAAATATTTTTGAATTTCAATTTTTTTTAAATTTTTTTTATTATTGTTCGGAAATTCCGATTTTCGAATTTCTGAACCGATTTCCGATTTTCGAATTTCTGAACCGATTTCCGATTTTCGAATTCCGAAAAAAATTACGGATCGGATCGGAAATCAGATTCCATTTCCGAAATAATTTTGGATCGGAACGGAAATTGCCATTTCCGAATTCTGAATTCCGAATGGACACCCCTATTTGTGGCTAAATGGTATGACTAGTGAAATAGGAATATCAAATTCAAAGGCTCTTATCATGTGTGACCATTTATTTGAGTAAGAATCCAATTTTGCATGAGAGACCTAATCATATTAATATAAAATTTTATTTTATTAGAGATGTGTTGTCTGAAAATAAAGTTGAAATTAGCAAAGTACCTATGGAACTTAATGCTGCTGATTATGGTACAAAGGTCCTATCTCAAGAAAAATTTCAGGTTTGCCTGAAATTACTTGGGATGGAATAAAGTGTATTTTTCTGTATATTTTAGCTAAGAAAAAGTAAATGCTTGTAGCTTCAGGTGTTGGGTGAGGTTACTTTGAGTAACTTCAAGGTGAAGATTGATGATGTGAAATCACCAAAATAGCCTCAACTAATTCGTGTAAAATTACTATTTTGGACATACTTGAATTTGTGTGATCTGCACCATTGTGTTTCAGATTAATGGCCATTATTTTGTTTGATGTGTTTTAATCCTGTGCGTTCATTATTCTATAATCGTGTGGTTAGGAGGTCTGATCTGTGCAACAAAACCAAATCAATCTGTACCCTTTATTTTATATGTTATCCAACGGTCATTTAATGATGGCTTCCTCGAGAAGCTGGAGACACAAAGTCGCCTAAATCCGAGCCGTCCGTGTTCCATCATAAGATCTGAAGGTTGAAATGGAGCATTGTAATCGGGGTCATCTGGTCCACACCTTCAAAAGAAAAATCGACAGTCGAGATTAATACTTATCAATGCTTTTAATCGCATCCATTGATTCAATCAGAACGAGCGGCCACGAAGCTTCGTTGGCAGAGCAATATATACGTTCGAAAGAAGGCCTACGTCGACACTTTGCGTCATTTTTTACTTCTTGACTTTAGATCTCTCAATTTTTCTCTCAAGCAGCGATAATTAACTTCTGATTTTCTTGCCATTTTACTTCTCGAGCCAACTATTTTGGCTGAAATATTGTGCTAAGTTATAGATAATCACTTTTGAATCGGTGGATCTAGCTAGTTGTTGTTCAAAAGTTTTAGATTTGAGTTTCTTTTCGTTTTTTGGCGATTTGGTGAAGTTGTAAACTGTTCGGTTGTTCCTGAAAGAGTGAAATAGAAGCTATGAGAGCATCCTTTACAGAGCTCAACGTAGATTACTCAAAATCTAAGGATTCGGCGAACCACGGGCCCTAACTCGAATATTTTTCATTTTTTCTTTCAGTTTTTCAGATCTACAATTTTTCTGTTATTTGAACGTTTATACTGTCTATTACACCTATAAGTGACAAATTCGACTTAAAAAAATCCCAACAGATTCCACCGAACTTTGATATGAACGCAAAATGGATTGCTTGCTTTAATTTATGCATTCGTCGGTTCTGATTTATGTGGCCAGTTAATCGTATTCTATTGCTGATGTTTCTGTACTCTATGTGGTTTGTGATGGATTCTTGATATCTGCATTCCAGCCTCATCATTAAGTTCATTTGTACAAGTGATTTCTTGTCCTTTGATGTTGTTGACTTTAGCAATCTATTAAGACTTTACATCTGGTTAAGCAAATGAAAATCATCACATCCAAAACTCAGCATATATTTTCGTTCTGCATCTTAATTTTCACTTCAGTTTACTTCTTATTGTGAAGATAGCTACATGTGTTGTCAATTACCAAAAAAGAAGCTACATGTGTTGTCACCGTACTGTACTTTGCTGTTTAATCTTTGCTAAACATTGTATCCATCCTATGCAGGTAGAGGAATGAAACTCATCTTCTCTAGTCAGATATATGCGTAGTTTTTTTTTATGCCAAATTTTCATTGATAATAAAAATATTTAAAGAAAAAGATCACCAAGAGCACATATCGCTCTAGCAAAAACCAAACATACAAACAAGATAAATAAAATACATCAGTGATCTCTATACTCCTCTGCTGAGCAGGTAGCCCATATCTATTATTTTGTTGTTTGCCAAGGATCGTTGTTGTCAACTTATCACCCACTGGATGGTACACATCTCACCTGTGACTTTAGATCTGAGCAGCAGGTGTCATTACTGTCAACTTATCAAACCCTCAACCGCATCTATTATTTTATTGCTTGCCAAGGGTCATGGCTGTCATCTTATCGTCCTATGAACGGTACACAGCTCACCTATGACTTTAGAGTACGGCTGTGGTTTGGTACATAGCTCTGCCTACTTGCCTGAAAGCGTCCAAAGATTGAGAGTGATGTATCATTATCTTATGTGTTGACAGGTTGTGCGTTTCATCTATAAGTCTCAAACCCCCAAATATTGATGAACCCTGTATGATCTCAAAAGTATCTGTGCTCCTGTCAATGAATTTTGTCCATCATTTCATTTTGCTTGATATGGTGAGCAGGGTTGAGTTTTGTACAGCTGGATACAAATTCTTGCCATATCAATTTTCAGGATGTTGCTGAAGGGGTTGTACCTGACCTGTAGCGAGATGAAACACAGTGTAATGAAGTGCCCAAGCTTTAAAATTCGTGAGTAAGGAGAAGGGTATTTCCTGTAAAACCGAATGCTAAATATCAGACAGTTAAGATGACAAATGTCTATTAGCAGGGGCCTTCCAGATACATTGCGAACCAGTGCACTACTGGACTATTGACCAACCTATACCGAGTTAAAGGAGAAGCAGAGGTGCCCACAAATATGTGCAAGATTAAGGGTGGAGTGACTCCCTACTATGACCAGCGCAATAGGTGGATGAGCATGTGATCAGAGTAGCTGCTTGTGCTGGACCTAACTCTTGACTATCTTATTGTTAATCATTCATATGGTTCACTGCTCCCGCCTTTGCCATGGTGAAGGTTTCATACCACCTTCAGCCCCTACCTTGCAACACATAGCATTGAATGAGTTCAATTATAAACACAGCAGAGAGTATACTAATAGTACACAAGTAAAGATGAAACCCTGGGGAGCAGTGTAGGTCTGTTATCCTTTGAAGCCCATACAGGCCTGGGGTTGAATCAGCCAATCTGTGAAGCTGAATGGGAACAGTTGGGACTATTTTTTTGCCTTTACCCAAAGCCAAGATTGCATTTGTACGCCATGTAGCATCATATGTATATGAGGTTCTTTGGCAGTGAATTAAGCTCTGTTTCTGGTTTTCCAAATGCACCATGCCATGGATTGCCATATAGAGATCCATACTGATACATTTATTCCTGATGGAACAGAGGCTGAATGATCTTGAAGTGTGGGAGTAATTCCTCCTGGAGAACCTGTTGTTGAGACTATAGCCAACCATGAACTAATCCTCTCCCATAATTGCATAGTGATAGAGCACTCACTAAAGAGATGGTTTAATGTTTCATCTTGAGCATTACATAAAGGGCATGTAATTTACTGGTTATCTGGGATGATTTTGCGCCTCTGCAGTGCAGACTTGGTTTGGAGTGACTCTTGGATTAATAACCAGGTAAATACACCAACATTTTTAGGAGCACAACTTGTCCAAATATATTTGGTTAGAGAAATATGTGTTGGTGAAAAGGGTTGCTGAGAATTTGAAGTGATAAGCCTATATGCTTCCTTGACTTTGTATTTGCCGTCTTTACTGCCTTTGAAGATGTACCTGTCTTTGGAGTCAGCTGAAGGGAATGTGTTCTGTAGGCTATCTGTCAATGTAGCCAATTCTGAGGACTCAGTAGTATTTAGTGGCCTCCTCCATCTCCAATTCCACACCCATGTCCCATTAGTCCATTGCCCTGCATCTGCCACACGGATCTCACGGTCAGTTTCATTCCTTTATAAACGTGGGAAGCTAACAGCCAGTACACTGCTGTTTAAACATTTGTCTTGCCAGAAACGGATGGGTTCTCCATTGCTTAGTTGCAGCTGAATGTTGTCTTTGAACCAATTACCATTCAGAGAGTCCAACAAATTTAGCCACCATTCAGAGTCATAACCTCTACCCCTCGGTCTACCTATCCAGGGATTATTAACCGGAGGATGCAATGCTCTCATTCCAGCAATGAGCAAGGGTGAATTACCTCCATATTTTGAGCTGAGAGTGGCCATGGCTATAGATGTTTCATTATTCAGAATTTGTAAGCCCCACTTACACAGCATTGCAGAGTTGAAGGAGGACAAACAGTGAACTCCCAGACCACCATTAGCTACACCAGAGGTGATTTTTTTCCAGGATGCTAGACAGAGTTGTTACTTTTCTTCTGAGCTCCCCAAAAATAATCTTCTCTGGATAGATACCAGCTTATTAACCACACTCTTTGGAGCCATGAAGCATGAGAAGAAGTGAGTAGGTAAAGCTGCTAATACTGCATTGAGCAGAATCAGTTTACCCCCATAGGATAATTGTTTGTGTTACCAAGATGCTAGGGTGTTCTGAAACCTGTCTATAACTGGGTGCCAGGTGCAGAGATTTTTTGACCGAGCCCCTATTGGAAGTCCCAAGTATTTGAATGGAGTTGTGGCAGATTGGCAGTTGAGGTAAGCTGCCATATCATTGAGTTTATCAGGCTGAACATTTATTCCTATCAACTTGCTTTTGGAGAAGTTAATTCTCAGCCATGAGACTAGTTCAAAGTTTAGCAAGATGGCTTTGAAGGCAATCACTGAACTCCACTCCGCTTGGCCGAAGATTATAGTATCATCTGCAAACTGCAGATGAGAGATATGCTCTTGCCTTCTGCCAATTCTGAGACCTCTGAACATATGAAGCTCCATGGCTCTATTAATCATGGCAGCAAGTCCTTCTGCAGCCAATAAAAAGAGGAAGGGTGAGAGAGGATCTCCCTGTCTGATGCCACAAGAGGGGTAGAATTCTCTGGATGGACTTCCATTAACTAGGACAGAAGATGAAGATGATTCAAAGAGGCCCTTCAACCACCATTGCCAGCATGAGGGGAAGTTTATATTAGCCATGGTCTGAAACAGAAAATTCCAGTTTAAGGTATCAAAGGCCTTCTCAAAATCCAGCTTGAAAATAAGAGCGCTTTTCTTCAGTTTCTTGACTTCATCAACCACCTCGTTTTCTACAACAACACTGTCAATAAGCTACCTACCCTTTATAAAAGCTGGCTGGGAAAGACTTATCAGAGAACCTATCACCTTGCTGATTCAATTAGCTAAGGTTTTGGCTATAACTTTTGGCATGGAACCTATTAGAGTAATAGGCAGATAATCCTTGACATACATTGGGTTTGAAGATTTAGATAGCAAGACAATGTGCGATGTATTACTCCCTTTGCATAGTCTACCATACCTATAAAACTCAGGCATAAGTTGCTTGATGTCAGCCTGTAGGAGAGGGAGAAAGTGCCCTATGAAATTAAAATTAAGGCCATCTAGGCCAGGGCTTCTCTGGCCATTACAGCCAGCTATGGCAGTTAATACTTCGGCCTCTGAGAATGGGAGTTGCATCAGCTCTTTATTCCACTGATTAAGAGATTTAAGTTGCAGGTTCAGAGAGGGCATGACTGAGATTCTTTCAGTGAATCTTTAACTGAAGTGGCGAAGGAAGCACTCTTTTATTTGCATTGGATCTTCTAGCCAGATTTGCTCATCCCAGACACCATTGATCATATTGATTGCTCTTGATCTCTTGAGACTGTTATGGAAGAAGGATGAGTTAGCATCCCCCTGTTACAGCCACTGAATTCTGGACTTTTGGTAGGTTGAATTATTCAGGTTTGTTTGGACCACTGCTAGTTGAGATTGCAGATCAGCCAAATATAGCTGATCAATGGGAGCTGCGTTGTCAGCCTCTGCAAACAATTCCAACTCTTCTATCTTTAGGAGGAGAGATTTCCTCTGATCTGACCAGTTCCTGAGAGTAGCATTGTTCCACAGTTTGATATTGTCTCTGAGGATTCTAACCTTTCTCATGATCTGAAAACTTTTGACGGATATAATAGAACTGTTCCAAACCTACCAAACCATATTCACGTAGCTTATGTCTTGCAGCCAACTATCCAGAACTTTCAGAGGTTTATGGACCTGGTTCAGCTGCTTAGATGACAAACTTACAGGGCAATGGTCCGAGCTTTCTTTGTCTAGACCCATCTGCAACCAGGTTCCTCTAGAGGCTAGCCAATTGTTATTAACAAGGAATCTATCTAACCTACTCATAGCTTTCAAGGAGGACAGATACCATGTGAACTTTCTGCGTTCCATACTCAAGTTCAGCAGCCCCATATTAGTGATGAATGAATTAAAGGATGCTACCTCCTGTACATGGTTGTGTGCTGCCACCCCTTTTCTTTCTTTTAGTGTTAGAACAGCGTTAAAATCCCCCATCACGCAACACCTATCTTACTTGAGAGGGAGCAAGACCTCTGTTAGACAGCTCCATTGAGCTTGTTTTTTGATAAGCTCACTTGGTCCATAGACATTAAACATGTGTCAAGTACGGGATTCATCACCCCAGTGACCAGAGATACCTAGAAAACCATCCCCAGCTAGTATTGATGATCTTGCGAACTTATTTTTGTTCCATATGCACAGAAGGCCTCCTGAAGAGCCTGAATAACATCAATCAAAATTAAGGTCATACCATAGATAAGAAATCAATTTTTTGTCTATAGTATAGAGTTTTGTTTCTTGTAGACTAATGAAATCTACTCTCTATTTCCAGATTAAGTGTTTAACCTGGCCTTTTCTCTCGAAACCTCCTAACCCTCGAGCATTAAAGGTTATAATCTTCATAAACACACACTGTTATCAGACCCCGCAGGGAAGAGGGGGGACAAAGCAAATTTATGGCTGCCTAGGGACATCTTCTATAGAAGTCTACGAAATTCTTTTTGGTGAGACCCATAAACTACACCCAATTGTGAACCTATGGACATAATGAGATCTACGTGATTATTTGCTAGAGGGTCAGGCAAATTGACTACCGGCCGAGGAAAGATGATAGTTGGCAGGGGTGGACTGACTGAGGAGTGAATTGCCAGTTGCTCTAGCCAAGATTTGGCTACATTTTTTGCCCGGATTGGATCCTCTAATTTTCTTATCTGACTACGGGTTTTAAGCTTGCATCCAATGAGTCTTGGCCTCCCAACCTTTCTTTTAGGAGTTACAATACCCGTGGTTTGAGTCAGAGGAGGGAAGTCTATGCAGAGGGCAGGGGTGTCAGATTGAGTGTTATTTACCTCCCTCTGAGGCTGAAAATCACTCAATGTAGGATCACCGGATAGGGTCAGCTCTGATATCTTAGCTATTGAAAGTTGAAATTCACTACTCATCATAGGCATGGATGTAGATGACTTCACAGTGGGAGGTGTACCAGTAGGCAAGAGGATCAATTGGGTTTCACTAGGGGGGTGTTCTTCAATTAGGCTGGGGATAGGAGGGATATCTTAAGCTACGACGGAATGAACAACAATTGATGGCTCAGAGGATGAAATTATCTGCGAAGCTAACAGATCATCTTCCACTACCTTACAGGGTGAAACTGTAGAAGTAGGAGAGACCGATTTAGGAGTGATCTCAGGTAAACTGATATCTAGGATTGTCTCACAAGAAGCCTTGTCTACCGTAGAAGACACTTTGAGAGTTTGGATGCCAACCCCAGACGATTTCTTGTCAGCTTTAGGATTAGATTTCTGAGCAGGGGTAGTTTTATCTGAAAAGCTATTCTCAGGAGGCTGAACAGCCAGATGAGAGGAAGGACAAAGATCTAAGATATCATCTAGATTACCGTCAGAGGTATCCGATTGCAAGGACATCGAGTCAGTAGTAAATTCTAGGTCAAAAAGGCAGGTAGGTTGAGTTTTATCCATCATGGACTCAGTTACATACAGAGTGTATGGTTTGTCATCAACTAAGATTTGAAGGCTCGACTCAATCTTAGTACATAAAGGGACATGGACCACTATGTGGGCTGCCTCTAGATTTCGCCTAGATAGAGTTACATCTGAGATGCACACCATACTACCAATCCTATTACCAATTGCCGATAGTGAGGACTGAGACCACGCTTGGAGGGGTAGTCCATAATTTAGGAGACAAAAGCGACTAGTAGCTTGAACTTGAGGAGTCCAAGGGGAGGTGTTTTCAACCAAATTAGCTAGCCAGTTACGGTCATTCGAAAATAGGTTACAAAGATCCATGGGCTCCTCTTCCCATAACAGAACTATCCCTGGACTGATAGGACTAGCTACCACATTAAGGTAACCGGTTGACTTCAGACCCTTCTGAAGATCACGGCAGTTCGAGTGTAGATTTAGCTTGGCTTCATGGCTGCGAGCGAGCCATGAGTTAAGGACTGTACTCAAGCTTAACGACAGAGGCTTCACTAGGCTAGGTTCTGTACTAGAAGATGAGCCACCCACCATCACAGAAGGCACTAGTGACTTCTTCAGGGGAACTAGAGTAGATGAAGATACTTTGGAAGTAACTACTGTGGTAGTGGGATGAATCTTAGGGTACCTAGCGATGTTAGCCTGAAGGTGGTGCGAGCCTATCCAAGTATTGTTGAGCTTAAACAGGAGAAGCTCAGCATCATCCACATTAACGAAATCAACAAATACAAAAGGGAGACCTCTAACACTTAGTTTACGTGCAATAGATAAGGATTTAATAGTGCCTTGGAAATTGATAGCACCTCGTAAACGGATAGGATCACAACCTTTGGAAACATTTGAGAGATAACAACATAGGACATTCGGGGGATGAGCTTGGGAAGGCTTAGCGGGTGGAACATGTGCACCCAACCTATCAAGGACAGAATGAGGGTTCTGAGAAGGAATGATATCAGGAAAACGTTGGGATGAGAACATTGGAGCTTTGCCAGCTTTAATGACAGCTCGCCTCATCAGTTTCAGCTGATGAGGAGGAATCGACCAAGGTAAGGGTTCGACATGCTAAACGAGGGAAGAGTGAAACAGGTTATCAAACAAGGGATACAAGGTTGGAAAGCGAAAGTAGGGACTATGTGGATGCTCCCTGGGCGCAAAAGCATCCCCGGGGAAAGGGAGTGAGCAAGGGCATAGTCAGCCCACTACGCCGGATCGATTGACTGAGGAGGAAGGGCTACTGTAGCGTGGAATCGCTCTGTACGGAGAGGAAATATGAACAGTATGGAAATATGAACACTGGATTGTAAATTATATTCATTTAATATAAGTATTATCATATTACATATATTTTGTGTATTGTGTGATTCATCAAACATCCTATAAGTAATGATCCTTTTTGTATATTTCATTCATTATCGATGCAATGACAAGTTATTCCTATATAACTATGAGTTTAAAAATGATCAGACCATATATCGTTATATAAAGAAATTTTATTTTGCATATTTAAAAGAATTTTTCCTTATTTTTTTTCTTTTCATAAAAACTTTAGCAATATCTCTAGTGTGTACTATATAAAATTCAACTAATTGCGGGATTTTAACATGTACGTATATAATTTTCAAGATTAAGGCTTTCGACAGATCTAAAGAAAACGTCTTCCGAACAAGTTCAATCAACTAAATCTTCCTTATTCGTACTAGGATTAAATAAAAAAAACACTAGAAGAAGACGAACCTTCATCATCGCTAGAACCCAGACTACTTGAGATTTGTGTTTGAGTAGGATACCCACCTCTATCGGGTGTTTAGTGTTGACATGTCATGTAAATGTTCCATAACCTCTATCTAATGAAGCAAAATTCATGAATAAAATAATGCAATAGCTTGAAAAATTTGAGAAATTCTGTTAAAATTTCATACCTTTTGGAATTTAAGTTTTGCATTACATATTCGGCATACCGCATATCACCTAAAAGTAGTTGTTGCCTCTTTATTCATTTAAAATTTTGTTGAAAAATTCCTTAAATATTCGAGAATTATTCATTTTCTGCTCGGGCCGCTCTTTATTTTGAGACCCGGTAGCAGTAAGGTAACGGGGTGGTTTGCTATGACAACCACGAGAAAAAAAGGTGTTGAACTTGAATTAAAAAAAAACTTCCTCATCCTTCGATGGTATTTGTTGCACTTATTCAATGCTTCTTCCAAATCAAAATGAATATAGTTGAAATCTCAAGATTGTTGAGATGAAGAAGAAGAAATAATTTTCTTCTACATTATTTCAGTAGAATATAAAAAATAGAGATAAAAAAAGGAATATATAGATAAATAAAATTTCCAATAATTCAAGATTAAGATAGATAATAGGAGAAAAATATATGAAGAAGAAGAGAATTTGGTGTAAATGAAATGGATATAGTATGTATGGTAATTAGAGAAGTGAGAAAAATAAAAATAAAAATAAAAATATTTTTTAAAAAAGTAGCCATTGGAATTGCCGATTTCGAGTAATTACTGGTTCCAACGGCAGCTTTCTCAATTTATTTTTAATATAACCATTGGTTCTGATTAAACGCCAATTTCTTTTTAATTTTTTTAATACCAAATGTTCCGGCAAGCCGGCCGACGGTTAACCATCAATTTTTGTTGGGATTTAAGGATTGACAGTTACGGTTTATCAAACCCTTGAATCATAACTGAACTGCCGGAGGCTGGTTAAATGTAACTGTAGGTTCTCTAAATCGCGATTCTGAGAATCGATGATCCAGTTCCAGTTCGAAATTGGCGATTCAGAGATTCACGATTTACTTTGAGCGTACCTAATCAATAGTCTGAATCAATAACTGTAGTGGTTACAAAGAAGAATTTGTAATAGTTCATGATAGATTATAGAAATATTAATAATTGTATTGACGTGGAGTTTAGCTACACTACATAAATGAGGCTATAAACCAAACCCAAACCAAACATACCCAGTAAAATCTCACCCTAAAGCAGGGTTTGGGAAGTGTGAGATGTACGCAATCGTACCCCTACCTCAAAAGAGATAAATGTACTGTTTCCGTGGAGACCCTCAATTCAAAAGAAAGAATAAAAAAAAGAAAATAAATAAATAAATAATATATATTTATATATAAATAGAATAATATTAATAATACTAATAATTAAAAAGTATATAGTCAATGCATAGATAATTAATTACATAAATAAATAAATACTTGAATAAATAAATGCCTATCTATAGAATCACTAGATAAATAAATAAATACCACCTAACCCTCTAGTATATCCTAATTACCCCCATCTATCCAAAACAAATATGCATACGCGTGTCCTATGTATCTCTATATATCACTAACCGTAATATGATGCCTTCAGCTCATCCTATTAGAGGTCATGTCCTCAGAAAGGTCTAATCCCGCTAAATCTAATCGAATATGTTCCTCCCAGGTCCTCCTAGGTCTCCCTCTCCCACGGCTTCCTTTAACTTGTAACCATTTGACTCTCCTGGCAGGCTCGTCAGAACGCGTTCTGCGTACATGTCTAAACCATCTCAATCTCCCCTATCATATCCCTAACTTGGCACTAATAGATGTGATACCTAGCATATCCTACTCGAGATCCTATCTAATCTCGTACAACCACACGTCCATCTTAGCATTCTCATCTCCGTCACCTCAAACTTCTGCGCATGTGATAGTCTCATAGCCCAACACTCTGACACATAGAGCATGGTTGGTCTTATAATCGTCCTATAAAATTCCTTCAACTTTAGTGGAAATTTCTTATCGCATAACACTCTAGTAGCCGATCGCCATTTTATCCATCCGACCTTGATGCAATGGATAACATTGCCTTCAACACCCCCATCCTTTTGTATGATAGATCCTAAATATTTGAAACTATATTTCTATGGGAGTACTTGATTCGCAATCATAACTTTCATTCCATCTCCTCCGTTTCATTAGCAAAATTGCACACTATGTACTCTTTATTCGAATGACTCAAGCGTAATCTTTGTCCTCAAATGTTACTTTCCAACGCTCCAACTTAGCATTAACCTCTTCCTTCATCTCTTCCACCAAAATAATGTCATCTGCGAATAACATACACCGTGGTACTTCATTTTGTATGTCCTAAGAGAGTACATCCATAATCACCGCGAAAAGGAACGAACTCAATGCTAACCCTTGGTGCAATCCTATATCTACAGAGAAATACTCTGTTTTATCCACTGGGATCCGCACACTAGTCTTCGTGCCCTCATACATATCCTGTATAGCCCTCACATACATCAATGGTACCTTCTAGATTTCTAAATATTTCTAAATATTCCCAAATAACCACTATAGGTATACTATCATACGACTTCTCTAGGTCTATAAAGACCATTAGCCATTTGAGGAGATGGATTGCTTCCATCGTCGATTTCCCCGGCATAAACCCAAATTGGTTCTCTTTCACGTGTACTTCTCTCCACAGTCTACGTTGGATAATTCTCTCACACAATTTTATAGTATAACTCAGGAGTTTAATATCCCTGCAATTACTACATTGTTTCACGTCGTCATTATTCTTATTGAGCGGAACTACTACGCTATTTCTCCATTCCTCTAGTATCTTTCCTTTTTGTAGGATGATGCTAAAAATAATCGTTAGCCATTACATTCCTACTTCTCCTAGACACTTTCATACCTCAATCGGTATTTGATCCGTCCCATCGCTTTCGCCTTTCCCATCTTGCCAAGGGCCCCTTTCACCTCCTCTGTCGATATTCATCTAACAAAGCAATGGCTTGTCGATCTTTGCGCCAACTTTCTACCACCCAAGATGCTACCATAATCCTACGCCTCGTTAAACAGTTTACTGAAGTATCCTTCTCACCGGTCTCTAATCTTCATCTCCGTCAAAACGGTCTTCCCGTCTTCATTCTACTATATATACATAACAAAAACTTATATATGCCTTGAGCCCCTTCCTTAGTGTTCAATCTCCGATACATATCCTCGTAGACTTTACTTTTAATTTCTGTCACCGGTCTTTTTGCCTCTAACATTGCCTGTTGGTGCGCCTCCTTTTGGTGCACCCTCTATCTGACCCTGCTGGTTACCATAAGTTGCTTAAATTTATTTTGCTTGGCTTTAACTTTTGTCTGCACCTCTTCACTCCACCACCATGCTTCCCTACCATGCCTCCCTTCGTCGGATGCAACCCCTACGACTTCCTTAGCTGCTCCCCTAATGATCGTGGCCATGGTAGACCATAAATGATCTGCACCCTCGACCGGGTTAACCAAACATGTCGGAGCAACCATATTTCTGAATGTTACAGTCGCCTTTCCCTTAAGGTTCTTCCATATTAGTCTCTCTATCACCTCGTCTCTTCTCCCTCACTTTTCTTCTTAGAGTGACCTCTATCACTAAAAAACGATTCTCCTGGCAAAACCTTACAATTCGTACAACACTTCCTATCTCCTTGACGTAAAAGGAAGAAGTCAATTTGTGTACTCCGCCTCCACTCTGAAAGGTGATTAAATGATCATTTATTTCTTCAAAAATATATTAACTACCATCAAATCATGCGTTGCTGCAAAGTCCAAGAGCTCCCTACTGCTATCATTTCTCAAACCAAACCTACAACCCCCATGTACACCTCAATACCCAACCACCCCTACCCCAACATGGCCATTAAAATCACCACATGTAAAGACCTTTTGCTCCCATAAGAATGCTACTTAGTTCGGTATTCAACTTTTCCCAAAAATGAGGCTATATAGCGTGTAATTTACGTAATTAAAAAATCAGATACAAATACGTTGTTTTATCACATCATGTCAAATACAAATTATAAGTTCATATTTATGCAACTATTCATACTACCTACTCCCAACAATGGATTGTTTATAGAATAAGTTGAGAAAAATAGTGCGAAAAAAGTTGAGAAAAAAGAAAACAACATCTGATTATCTGGCAACAGATGAATCTGTTTGGAAAAGTGTTCTGATGACTCGAAAAAAGGGGAAAAAGAAGTGGTTGCCGGTCGATGATGGCGGTTTGACCGGTCAGATCAATGAGATGATGGTTGGTGATGCTCCGGATATGGGTTTTTTGAAGGGAAATATTGCGGCACTATTAGGAATGACAGCTGGTGTTTCTGCCGGCCCATCTCGATTGATTGCAGGTGGTGATTATCGGGATGCACATGTCGGGCACCATAATGCATCGTCTCTCTTAGAGCTGAAGAGTTCCAGTGAGGCACTGTTAGGGTTGATAGATGGTGTTTCTTCTGGCCCATCTCGGTCGATTGTAGTTGGCAATGATCGGGATGCATATGCCGGGCACCATTCTGCTTCGTCCCTCTCAGAGCCATTGATTTTTAAGGTGGCGGAGGATAAATTTGGCCCGAATGGACTGATCGAGCGAGGCGATAGTCTGGATGTTGCTGAAGGGCAATGCGCTAGGTTGCCTATTCCGGTCTACAGTGTAAGTGGTGATGTGGAAAGGGTTGACGAATTGACTGCTGAGTTCGAGGGCCCTGTTCTTGCTTTTCGGAAAAATAGCAGAGGAACTGCTCAACTAAAGCAATGGGTGCCTAAGGTATCGGAAGAACAGTTGCTAGGAGGAAAAATTGCTGCTAGTAAAAATAGTAATTCCCCTAATGAAGAGTATGTGGAAGTGGGTGAAAATGCTGGACCATGGGTTGAAGTTAGTAACCGGAAGAGCAAAAGTAAGATGGATCAGATGAACAATGGTCGCAATACTCCTTTGTCGGCATATGTACAACGTCTTCGACAAGAAAGTATATCATTCTATACCACAAATTTTCCTCCGAATACAATGCTAGCTGATTTGCGATCAATCTTCAAAGGATTTGGTAATTTGAGCGATGTGTACATGCCAAAACTGTCGGAATGTAAATGTCCATATGCATTTATAAGATTTTTTCTTGGACCGGATCCTGCAGTGCTTGAGCAAGAAATGAAAGGAATATGGATAGGCGCACATAAACTCTTTGTCCGGTATGTTAAGCCGAAGGAGACTGAGACAACTAGGAAGATGAGTCTTGGACCTATGTTAGACAAAAATCCTGGTGCAAAGGACTCTGAAACTATATCTAAAATATTGCCACAGAAGGTGTTGAAATTGAATCCAGACAAGTCGCATAAATAATGGTTGGAGCGTTGTCTATTAGCGAGAGCGATTCCACGTACAACCATAGAGATGATTGCTATTCTATTGATTGAGAATGATCTAAGTGAGGGTAAAGTGATAATAGTGGAGGGAGGTGAAATGTTGTTGCCTTTCAATGCTGAAGAGAAGCAACGAAAATTATTTAGTGATGTTGTGCTTCAAAACTCTGTGGGTTTGGTAAATTTTTGAATGTGGAAGGCTTAGAAGGAAGGGGATAGTCGGAAGGCTTGGTTAAAAATTAAAGGTACGCCTCTTCAATGTTGGTACCCCACGTTTTTTAAGGAATTATCGAACAAATTTGGCGAGTTCATACGTTTTGATAAGCAAACGGCCGAGAGCTCCAATATGGAAAGAGCAAGAGTCTATGTGTCTAAACATGAGCCCAAACTAATTGATGAGCATGTTCGTATTAAAACGGGGTCGGAATGGTTTTCGGTACATGTTTTTGAAGAACGCTAGATGACTCGACACTGGGAATCTCCAGTGTCAAATTATTCTCAGCTATTCTCGAAGTCTGATGATGCAGAAGTAAATTTCCCACTTCTGAAATTAACCAAAATAAATCCAGCTCCTCAGATGGTCAATGAAGCAGATTATTTGGTACCGGAAAAATTGGTTGAAGTGGCATCAATAGTAGATTGCAAAATGGACAGTGAGTCTGTGAGTGAAACAAAAGTGCAAGAAAATGATGCAGTTCCAATAGAGGGCATCGCCCTAACGATCATATCAGTCGACTCTCCGGAAAAAGGAATAAGCATAGCAGTTCAACCAGAAAATGATCAAAGTAGACCTCAGTTGAATGCAGGGAATGGAAAAAGAAAAGATATCCGTGAAAAATTCCATGGAAAAGAGCCTTTGTTATATCGTCCTACGGTGACTGAAATTGCTGATACGGTGGGTGATCCGGCCCTTCCATTAGATTGGCCGAAACGTTGGTTTCTTTCCCAGGAAAATTCTTTAGATAAATCAATGTAAGATGCCAAAGTAGAAGCTGAAAATATATGGAACCTTGGGAAACAGCTGGGGGTTCACAGTACTTCTTCAGATGAAGAAATGGTGGCACGTATTCTGGAATTGGAAAGGAGAGATGCCGTAAAGGCTCCTACTGTGGCGGAACCAATTGTGCTTCCAGGATTGCAATGAAAATATTATCTATAAATGTTTGGGGCCTCGGCAATGCTGGTAGGATAAAAGTGATAAAAAAAAAATTAGCTTTAAAACTTCACATTGATGTCCTTTGCTTACAGGAAACTAAAAAGGAGAAGGTGGATTTGTTCTTGGTCAAAATATTATGGGGAAACTCGGATTTTTCTTGGGCTTTCAGTCCCAGTCAAGGTGCATCCGGAGGCCTGATAGTAATATGGTCTACGCTTGTTATAAGGATGTATCGTGTGATTTCCCTTAACCATATGTTAATTATGGAAGGCATTTTGATAGAGTCGGGTGAGCAAATTGTCATCATAAATATATATGTCAATGTCCGATGGAGTGTGGCTAAACGACTGATTTGGCATGAACTGAATGGGATATTACAGGGTTATGCTGATGCGGCTATCTGTATTGTGGGTGATTTCAACATTATACGGTCGGAGGAGGAAAGATTACATTTTGTTGGATCTCCAACAACTGAAATGAATGATTTTGATGATTTTGTTTTATCTAACAGGCTTATTGATCCTCCTCTACAACGCTTCTCTTTTACATGGTTGGATGGTAAAGGCACCCGGGCAAGTTGAATTGATCGTTTTCTATTGTCCGCTAAGTGGGGAATTTTGTGGCCAAGTATGATAAAAACTGCTCAAGAGCGCTCAATTGTGGATCATAGACCTATTTTATTGGATCATCTGGAATCTAATTGGGGGCCTAAACCCCTTTCTCTCCTAGACTGCTGGAATGATTACCTGCTGTTCGCTGATTTCATTAAGCATTCGTGGGATTCGGTGGAACCACTAGGAACTAAAGCAATGGTGTTACATAATTCTTTAAAATACTTGTGCCAGAAAGTGAAAGTCTGGAACACTGAAGTTTTCGGCAGAATTGATTTCCTTGTTGTCAACTTGAGAGAAAGAATGGCTCATTTGGATCTAATAGCAGAATCTCAAGTATTAAGTGAGATCGAGTTAGCAGACCGAAGAAAGACAATTGTGGAGTTAAAGGAGGCGCAACGGAATGAAAATTCCATTATGTGGCAGAAATCCCGTTCACGATGGATAAAAGAGGGTGACGGGAATACAAAAAATTTTCACTCCCATGTGCGACAACGATGCTATCTGAACTCAATTCAAGTCTTATTACTCAATGAGCAATGGGTGGATTCAATCCCGGAAGTAAAGGAGGGGATAAGATCATATTTTGAAGCTCATTACTCGGATCATTCGCATGATCGGCCGTCACTCACTTTACCATGTAAGTTCCATATATCCTCTTCTGAAAATGCGATGCTCATTGACAGTTTCTCTGAAGAAGAAATTTACAAAACTTTATGGTCCTGTTCCGGAAAGAAGAGCCCAGGTCCGGATGGAGTTAATTTTACCTTTCTCCAAACTCATTGGAGTTCGATTAAAAATGCATATATCGACTTTCTTCAGTAGTTTCATCGGACTGGGAAGATGTATCGTGCTCTGAATGCAACTTTGATTATTCTGGCTCCAAATATTTGCTCCCCTTCTGAGCTACATCATTATCGCCCTATATCTCTTGTGGGAAGTGCATACAAGCTGTTATCAAAATTATTGGCCAATCGGCTGAAAAAAGTTTTGCCCAAAGTTATATCTTTAAATCAGCTTGCGTACATAAAGGGGAGACAAATTCAGGACGAGATTCTTCTAACAAATGAGCTTCTACATTATGTGAAAACAAGTAAAATTCCTTCTATTTTATTAAAGGTGGATTTTTCAAAAGCTTTTGATTCCATAAACTGGATGTTCTTATATGATATGATGCGGAAAATGGGTTTTTGTGAAGTATGGATCGGATCGATGAGGGCATGCATCTCCACTGCTTCTGGAAGTATTTTGGTAAATGGGTCTCCCTCAGGTACTTTTAACTTTGAATGTGGACTACGCCAGGGTGACCCCCTTTCTCCATTTTTATTTGCTATAGCGACCGAGGGCCTTAATATTCTTATAGCAAAAGCGGTTGAGAAAGGATGTTTTGAGGGGAATTAATTGTGGAAACATGACCTATACGCACTCTCTTTTTGTTGATGATACATTATTTTTTCGGGAAGGGCGACTTGCATAATGTGTTCGCAATGAAAGGAATTTTGCGCCTCTATGAAATGATTTCAGGATTGAGTATTAACTTTCAAAAAAGCAGTATTCTTGAAATTTATATATCATCAGAAGATCAAACAACTTTTGCTCGTATTATTAATTGTTCAGTGATGCAGATTCCTTTCATGTATTTGGGCATTCCGGTCGGAGGCAATCCGAATTTCAAAAAAACATGGCAGCAGCTTCTTGGGAATATGAAGCAAAAAACACAAATGTGGGCAAATAATTGTCTATCTTTTGGTGGAAAGATAGTTATGATTCAGAGTGTGCTCACAAGCATGCCGGTTTATTATTTCTCGATCTATAAGGTTCCAAATATTGTGATTAAGGCCATGGTTCGGATTTGCCGTGAATTTCTCTGGAAAACAACTTTTTCGGAACAAGGCATTATATGGATTAAATGGGAAGATTTGTGTAAACCAAAAGAACTAGGGGGTCTCAGTTTTCTTGACCTTGCTACTTTAAATTTGGCACTTCTAGGCAAATGGAGCTGGAGACTGCGTATGGCTTCTCAGGGACAATGGAGTGATTTGATAATCTCTAAATATTTCTTGCCGGAACTCATAAATGGTGACTGGGGGAATTTACCTATGGGGAGAAAATGTACTTGTTGGTGGCGTGAAGTTGGATTCAAAATTGGAAACTCTGAATGGTTTAATTCTCGAATAAATTGTTGTGTCTCTAATGGTGCTCGAACTCATTTCTGGGAGGACAAATGGTTTAATGGAACTTCTCTTATGCATCAGGCACTCGGTGTATATGTCAAGGAGTTTGATTAAAATGTTTATATTGCTCACGAGTGGATAGAGATTGATGGAAACTGGAGGATTAATTGGCGATGGAGGTTGCCTCTTCAGAATGATGAACTATTGTTGATTGAGTCCTGGGAAGAGGAAATGAAGAGGTTCTCGCCTGTTCCGGGAGCTGATTGTTGGAGATGGCAAATGGTATCAAATGGAATTTATTCTGTGTCTTCAGTCTACAAGTCTGTGCGTGATGAAGCTTTCAATCTTGATCCTGTGCGAAAGCAAATAAATGTGCCATTATACTTAGTATGGGGAAGACTCTCTCCAAGAAATGCAATGTTTTTCTGTTGGCGTTCAATGAAAAAACGAATACCGACAGTGGACAAGTTAATATTGAGGAGAGTTCATATAGATGAAGTGAAGTACAAATGTGTATTTTGTTCGTTCCAAATGGAGACTGCCGATCACCTATTTTGCTGCTGTGATGAGTCCTATCAGATATAGTCCACAATGTATCAATGGTTTGGCTTCAATTATGTGGGTCAAAACAATATTGTAGATCACTTCTTAGCTCATATCGGCATGTGGACTATGTTAGCAGGGCGTGAGCTTTGGAAATTATTATGGCACTGCACGATCTGGAGCATATGGAAGGCAAGAAATGTCATTTATTTTGAGAATGATACCTTTGACAGAAAGAAGATTATTGAGCAGATTCAAGTTCAGTTGTGGGTATGGTATTCTAACTTATCCAAAGTACCGGAAAATGTCACGATAGATGATTGGAATAGTGATCCACGTGTATGTATTAGTAATTTTAGACCTCCGTGATACATGTAAAAAGATATGTAAATGCGTAGGGATCTCCTTAAAATGTGGAGATACAAGCATAATCTTTTATTCTTTACTCTTAATTCATTACTACTTAACAAAAAAAGGTTTATAGAATAAATTGAGATGCTTCAGGTTCAACCGACTACGACTCTTAGGGTACGTTTGGTAACCGGTTATTAAGGGGATAAAGGGTGATAACTACGGGTTATCCTCATTTATCTGTCGTTTGGTGCACACACAGTATAAATCCCTCGGCCCGAAGGATTTCACCTCGGCCCGGGGTAAGAGAGTGATAACTCCTTAATTTTTGTCCCTCCAAAATTGGAGGG
>JAOWBN010035259.1:0-10148 GCA_028565015.1 Pinguicula moranensis | reverse complement strand
CCCGAGTTATATGAATAAAAAGTACGACTACATTCTCAGAGCAAATAACAGAACAAAATCTATCTGTGCATTTTATCATGCATAAACTTGAGCAGGTCGATGAGCTGCTAAAACAACGAGATACCATCCACTCTTGCTTTACTGCTGCAAGATCTGTTGCCATTCCAAGTGGGGGTGTTCATTTTAGTAACGGAAGTAGCAGCAAACTCCCTGCTGAAGACTACAAATCTGAGAGCCCAGGTGAAGAGGGTAGCTCTGAATCAAAGGACAAGGCTTCAAAGAAGAGATGGTTCAACGTCAACATCAAAGGATCTGAGAAAAAGTGAAAAGCATTACTACTACACTTCCCTCCAGAGTTTCCTGATGGATCCTTGCTTGTAAGTTTTTCGAAGTCTCAGTTCGCAGTCGATGCTGCAATCACGTTTGTTACGTTGATGGTCAATCACGTCTATTTTGTTTTTTTGATCGGGGTCAATCTCGTCTTTTATGTTGATGGTAATACGCATTCTTGGACCTAGCCTCATGATGTATGCTGATACTGTTATAAAATGTAGACAAATATATAGTGATTTGTGTAACTACATCATGTGCTTGGAGCTGTTCCCATGCTGCGAGATTTATGAGGGATCAGAGAGAAGTAGGAAAAATTTGATTGGAGTTTGTTCTGCTCCTTGTGTTCATAGTGATTTTGTATGACAGGAGAATGCCATGGTTGGAATCCCAATAATTCAATGCATCTTTCCATTTTCTTTAATATTTCATTTTTGTTAATGATTCATTTTGTATTTATTAATTTTATTAATTTTTATTTTTGTTTTTGGATAGGTTTGGGGCGGAGTTGCCCAATCAACCAAATTAAGATTAAGGATAGTTAAAAAAAGAAAAGATTAAGGATAATTAACCCACCCCAAATGCACATACTCTTATTACAGACGTGTTATGTGTTCAATTTGCTTTCTCGTTGATTGACCAAGAATCACTTTACCCCGTGATCTAGAAAAAAAAATTAAGGGGTCCCAATTTTTTTTTTTTATGATAGCTAAGTTTTTTGGGGTTAACTATATTTTGTATAAACATATTTAAATTTTCTTTGGTATCCAAAATACATTCTTTCAATGAAACAAAATTAAAATTTGATCCAAATTCATTAAAATATTTTTTTCTAGTATATTTAAATTACTTTAGGCCCAAATATATTTAAAGGTAGCAAAAAAATTTGGGAGTTGCCCGCCCCCTAAATCCGCCCCTGCTTTACCCCACCCTCCAATTTCTCAGATTACGGGGCTTACTATTAATAATTCATTAGGCTTAGGCCTTAGATTATTAGACTACTAGTTTGAATGTACTTAGTCGCTTAATTATCGTCAGCTTGTCTATAATGTGTTTAGCCATAAATCTAGGGATAAAGTCACTTCACATGACTTGAAATAAACTCCACAAAACCTACACTTTTAGGGCCTGTTTTGCGTACGATTTTTAAAATTATAATTGACTTATAAGCATTTTTTTTTTCTCCAGAAAATCAGTATTTTGCGCAGCCAACCTTCTACTACTTGTTCTTGTTTTAAGAAGGTAAACCTTCTAAAAAATAAGCACCTCAATACATACTTTTTTTCCTTCTTAAAAATTAGAATGTCATATTTGTAATGTAATAAGCACCTCAATACACCCGGTCCGAAACCGGCACGGCGGGGCTCCGGCACGGCGGGTCCAAAAAATTCCGGACCCTCCGAGACACCTCTATTCTAAAAATAATTTTCGTTTAAGTACTTGCACAAAATACCACCCCTTTTAAAAATAAGAAGAAGTAGTAGAAGAAGTGGAAGTAGAAGAAGGCCTGCGCAAAACAGGGCCTAAGTTAGTTTCGATATAGCCATATTTTATTAGATTAGACAATAATTAGGGAAGGAAATTTGGTCAACGTTGTTAAGGAAACGATCCCTTGATTTGGTCCTTTCCTTAATCACCAATTTTCTTCCTTAAATTAGCGAGCCTAATCCCCTATAAAACATTGTACTCTTCAAATTTGTAGTGAACCAATACAATTAAAGCGTTTGTCTTGCTCAATATTATCAAAGAAAATATGGTATATTAGAACCTTGACGCTCATCATCTACCGGCAACCAACAATGGCATATCTTACTGGTAACAAAACCATCCGGGCGACATCAAAGGTGAGTCATGCCTCACTATCTACCCAAATAGCCAACCTGTTGAAACCACTCAATCCCCCCGAAAACAACCAAAATATGGCTGTGAATATGAAGCCCAACAATCTCAATTTGGTCGAGACTGATGCAAATGGACATCGGCAAAAGGGGATGCCTCTATCACATTAAAGAAAAGCCTCCTCCTCCCCTCCGGATGATCCAGCACACCCGAAGTGGCAATAGAGCGACCTAACAGTCTGCTATTGGATTCTAAATAATCTCGACGAAGACCTTATCAACCACTTTGCATAATACCCCTCAGTCAAAGACCTTTGGGAAGGCTTGGCCACAACTTTCAATAATGGTAGTGATGCATTGCAAAATTTTAACCTTGCGATAAAATCCAATCGATACCATCAGGGGGACAGCCTCTACGACATGCTTTAAAGAATTTGGATGGATATTGATAGGAAGCAACCAAACCCAATGACGTTCGTAGTAGATATCGCCAAATACAATTGGCTTCGGCAAGAAACAAGGTTGTTCAAGTACTTGCCAGAATTAATAGCAAATTTAATGCCGTGGATCTCCTGAAAGAAGACCCCCTTCCCTCAGTCGAAGTAGCAAATGTCGCTCTCCGCCGCGAAGCATCCTGCGTATACATTCTGAATCCAACGCGACACAACGGTGACGAGAAATCCTCGGGGGTGGGAAGTGGTTTTCTCTCAAAATCTCGGTTTGGCCAAATATGGGCCAAAATCATCTTCCCAGGGCAGGGAAATCGACAAAACGAAGCTCAAATGTGAAGAATGTGGCAAACAGGACATGCGACCGAGGGTTGTTTCCGTCGGATTGGATATCCGAACTGGTGGCCAGAAAACAAGAAAAAGGAAGTCAAGGGATAGACAGTCTCCATCGCCGTGAGTATTCCAGACGCCGCCACTCAAGATGGCGGTGCTTGGCCTCAGACAACGCCTAGCTTTGGCACAGTCGATGCGGCGATAGAGCATGTAGCCTAGAATTCCGATGTAGGTAAACGAAGAATCTCGAAACCCTCGGTTCGCATTTTTGTAGCCCTGTTTTTTTTGCAGATAAATTCTCGAAAAATGATGAGTTTTCATACGTTCCCCAACAGAACGCAACTGTGTCGGTACGCCCCACCAAAAAAACACCAAACTCAAATAAAGCGGCCAAATCTTACCAAAATTCCAAATACAACCCAGGACAAACAAATTCTCCCAATACCACCTCCGACTCTCCCAAAAACCACAAAATAGTCCCCAAAAATTCCAAAAATCCAAAAAAATCCCAAAAATACCGAAAACACAGTCCTACCCCTCCGCCTCCAAGAAAATATCCAAATATTCCAATTTAAAAAACAAAAAACAAATCCACCCCTCAAAACCAAAAACATTACCCGAACTACCCCAAATATCTAATCCCCGTTTTCCCCCAGGGGTAGCCTGCTCAATATAGTTTCATAGTGGCTCGAACTCGGGTGGCTGGTTTGTTCGACTGTGGAGCAATGGATACCATGACTAATGATCCATCCGATCTAAAAAATATCAACATCACCTCGAAAAACTCAGATTCAGACATCTAAAGGAGGCACGACACCTGTGGCAGGAGCCAAAACTATTGAGATTCCTCCAACCCATAAACTCTCAAATTGCTTAGTTTTCCTCCTATTTCCTGCAAGCTATAGTCTATTAGTCATGTGTCTAAGGAGTTAAATTGTACTGCCTTGATGTATCCCACACTTTTCCTATTACAGGATATTCGGACAAAGGAGATCATTGGGCGTGGCAGTGAAAGCGAGGGACTGTACTACATTGATGAGGTGTCTCGACAAGGGACTGCGATGCTGGCTCACAGGACAGTTGATCGGTAGATTTGGCTGTGGCATCGACGGCTAGGGCAACCATCACATGATTATCCAATACTTTTATTTTCCATGTTATTTAAACAACAAAGGAATTTTTTCTGTGATACCTGTTGCCTAGCTAAAAGTCATGGACACTCATTTTCGCACAATAATACTCAAACTGAGATTATTTTCTCCTTACTTCACTTTGATGTGTAGTGTCCTGCTCTCGATTAGGTGAATATTCCTTTTCAATACTTATTATTTATTAATGATTGTACTAGTAGGACATGGGTGTACTTGTTAAAAAATAAATCTGAGGTGGTAAAAAACTTTGTGAATTTCTACACCATGATCGAAACCCCATTCCAGAAAAAAAAAAAATTCAGATCCTTAGATATGATAGTGTGTGGGGGGGTGGGGTGGGGGGGAATATGTCAACCAAGCCATGACTATGTTTGGCCAAGAAAAGGGATTATTCATGAGACCACCTGCTTCTATACACTACAGGAAAACGGGGTCGCTGAACGAAAAAAAAATCATCCTGGAGATAACAAGGGTACTTTTGCTCGACTCCAAAACTCCCAAAAACCCCAAGCCTGAATTTGTGTCTATAGCGGTGTATTTTATAAATCGTCTTCCAAAAAAATCCCATAGCTCCAAACCTAACTTCACACCGCATCTACACATATTCAGGTTCCCTTTGCACTAACTCTTCCAACCCGGCTTTTTCGGTGCTCTATCTTTGTTCATGCCCCGAGGATAAATCGCACGAAACTTGAACCATGTGCGGTTAAGTGTGTCTTCGTTAGGTATGAGATTAACAAAAAGGGCTATTGATGTCTCGATCTAGTCACCAAACAAATGTATAAGACAATGGATTATGACTTCTTCGAAACTGAATTTTACTATTCCACCGAATCAAACAGTCAGGGGAAGAGTCCTGTCACAGATCCTCTGAATTGGTTACTTAGACAAACTAGCCTATTGGCGATAGTCCCAACAGAGCCAGTTGACGTCCCCACTAAGCCTGCTCCTGAAAATGAAGAGCAGTCTCTCATATCAAATCCCATGCCCCACTCCTTATCCGAAGATCCTGAGGTAAGTCACTCTGACTCGAAACCTCTCTCTGAAAATATTTCCTCAATAATTCACTCTAATGTAGAAACATGTCCAAATTCATATTTGTTACCTTATAGAAGCACTCGAAGAGTTCCTCCAAAAAGATATAAACCAAAGTATGAACTGGAAATCCATGTACCCTATGACTAACTTGGTCAGGGGAGTATCAATGGATATTCAGTGATCATACCAAGTATGATTTAGGAATCTCAACGGAGCATGGAGTGGCAAGGGGCAATGAATGTTAAAATGGCAGCATTAGATAAAAAAAAAAAAGGTACGTGGGAGAAGTGCAAACTACCAGGTGGTAAATGGCCGGTTGGTTGCATATGGGTATTCACTATGAAACATAAACCTAATGTCTTATTGGAAAGATATAAAGATCGATTAGTACAAAAAGGATATATGCAAACATATGTGGTTGATTACTCGGAAACGTTTTCTCAAATTACAAAGTTAGACACCATATGAGTATTATTCTTAGTTGCTGCAAACTTGAATTGGTCACTCTATTAGTTTGATGCTAAAAATGCCTTTCTACATAGAGATCTCAAACAAAAGGTATATATGGCTCCTGCCCCTAGCTTCTCTAACACTTTTCATGAAGTATGCAAGCTAAGAAGATACTATATGGTATAAAACAATCACCTTAAGCATGGTTCGGATGGTTCACTGCGGACATGAAGAGATACAGTTATATGCAGAGTGGATCCAATCACACCCTATTCCTGAAGAAAAAAGGAGAACTAATGACATATCTTATTATCTATATTGATGACATGATAATCATAGGGAGTGACATGACAGAAATCGTAGAGCTTAGAACGAATTTGTTTAAAGAATCTGAAATGAAGGACCTCGGAGAACTTCAGTACTTTCTTGTTATTGAAGTTCTTAGATCAGAGATGGGGATATTTATCTCTCGAAAAAATATATATACTCGATCTTCTAGCAGAGACATGCCTAGTGTACTGCAAGCCATTGGATAAACCAGCTATTGTAAACTTGAAGCTACAGATGGTCGAAGGACCTCCTCTGGCAGATATGGTATGATATCACCATTTGTTCGGGAAGCTAATTTATCTTGCTCACACTTGAGCAGATATTGCTTATACTTGTTGGGATTGTTAGTTGGTTTATGCATGGTCCTCAGATGGAACATATGGAGGCAAAATTGAGGATTGTTCGCTATCTGAAAGGATCACCAGGAAGAGGAATCAAATTCAAAAGAGTTGGCCATCTAAAAATCCAAGGATATACAGATGCTGACTGAGTGGGAAATCTAGTAGATTGGAAGTCCACCGTCGGTTACTTCATGTTTGTAGGTGGCAATATGGTAACTTGGAAAAGCAAGAAGTAAAAAATTGAGGCATTTTCAAGTGCAGAAACAAATTTTGGGGGATAACCAGAGTACTAGCTGAAATACTATGGCTAAGAAAATTAATGTTAGAGATAGGTTATCCTATCCAAAAACCATGTCAACTAAAAAGTGATAGCAGTTCAGCAATCAGTATTTCAGAAAATCCAGTACAATATGATCGAACAAAACATATGGAAGTTGATACACACTTCATCAAAGAAAAGCTTGAAGAATGAACCATCAACCTACCTACCCTTTGTTCGGTCAGAAGATCAACTAGTAGATATCTTGGCTAAAGCAGTTATTGGTAGAGTCTCTCAAGTGTACTAGAGGTGTGTGTGTGTGTTAGATTAGACAATAATTAGGGAAGGATCGGTCAAAATTGTAAGAAGGAAGGGATCCTTGATTTGGTCCTTTCCTTAATCAAAAGGTGATTGTTGTTTCCAGTAAAAAGAATATCATCAACATATAATGTTAAAAACATAATATTTTCTCTCACTTTCTTAACATATAAGCAAGTATACCATTAAGAAAAGTCATCTTCCACATCCATTTGGTATAACTCGAAATCAATAAATGCAACCAAAACAAGTATGACTTTTATTGATTGAATGCGTGCAGCAGGAGAGAATATTTCAGCATAATCAATTCCATGTGTTTGAGTGGCAACTAAGTGAGTTTTCTACATCGGCAATGCCCTCATAATTTTTCTTCCTATTAAATACCATTTGCAGCCAATTACTTGAGTGTCTTGAGGAAGATCAACTGTGATCCATACATTGTTTTTATGAAGAGATTGAATCTCCTCATGCATGGATTTTAACCACAACTCCTTATAAGCATATGTCATGGTCTCTGAAAAGATATTTTAATCATGCATGCCTTCATTTAATCTGATGATTTCACAGACCTCAACATTATAAACATGATATTCTGAACCAATAGGATAATTAGTAGCTCTAGAGCTCGTTCAAGTGGCTTTAGGATATACTTTTCTTTTCCTAGAAATTGTATGTGACTCGATTGTGGGATCTAGAGAGAGTAGCAAATCTTCAACACTTTGTTTTTATAAATTTCTTCAAGCAAATTCTTTTCTCCATCCACATTCTTAGAGTCTAACTTATTTTTTAAGAACTTCATATTCTGACTTTCTACTACAACCTTAGCAACTAGGTCATATAGCTTGAAACTCAGCTTGTTTCTTGTAGGATCAAGAATCAATACATGTGCTACTAACCCCAAACCGGAAGGTGATTTAAACTGGACTTCCTTCTAAATCAAACTTCATAAGGTGTAGACTCAACTACTTTGTATGAACTCTATTCAATATATACGCACCAGTCAATATTTCTAATAGTGTAAGACTTCTTCTCTCTGTTACAACCCAAAAGCTAGTGAGCAGATTAGCATGAACCAACATAGATTTTAATATTTCTAATAGTGTATGATTTCTTCTATGTGCTACACCATTTTGCTCAGGACTATAAATCATTGTTTTCATGTGAATAATACCATGCTCCTCACAGAACTTATCAAACAAGATAGAACAGTACTCACCACCACAATGTGTATGCAACACTTTAATTTTCACTCATGTTTCATTTTCTACTTCAAGTTTGAGTTGAAGAACTCAAGTGCATCTAATTTCATTTGCATGAGATATACATACCTTGAAACATCATCAATAAATGTGAAGATATTGTAGGAACTCAATGCTACACTACATGTCATAAGTATCAGAGTACAATGAAAGCTGAAAACATGTGTATGCATAAGAAAAATTTATGGAGTGCCTTATTAAGGATCCATGTTGATTTACATAGCATTAAAACAAGAATAAGGAGAAATTATACTTCTTCTTGAAGCTTTCACAAAGTTCTTCAATGTAGTCTAATTGGAAGTGCTCAAATTACTACCCTCTATGTAATTCCTGATGTAAATCAAATATACCTATTTATTCACTATGATTTTACACTTGTTATTATTATAAATGACTCTTTTGATAATTTTTATTGGAAAAATAATATGATTTTTACTTGAGTTATTTTATAAATTTTTAGGTGAATTCATTAACAATTGGGTCAATCATTTAAAATGGGCAATGTTTATTGGCCCAAGGGGAAAAATGTGAAGCCCAATGGTTGAAAAATTGGAGAAAAGGATTCACGTAGGAAACAAAAAAAAAAGAAGAGGAAAACACATCCACGCAACCTTGAAGAGAAAGAAGAATGCCGCACGTGAAGAAAAAAACATTGTCAGGAAAAAAAAGGCCAACGTGGAGAACAAAATAAAACAAAAATGGAAAAGTCACGCCTCACGCCCAAATGAGATTGAAGAAAGTTAAAAAGGAAGGCGAAAAATTTGACAAAGAAGGAAGAAACGTGAAGAAACTGAATAGCCTCACACACACAGAATAAAAAGACAAGAAAAATTCAGAGAGGGGAGACACACAAGGGGGTCTGATCGGAAGCTGCAGAATAAAAAGCAGACGAAAAAGTCTGTGCGGAATTCTAAAGTTGAGAGCGGGGCGGTCACGGAAAAAATCAGGAAAGAGAGGAGAAGAATTGAAGGTGGAACCACTGGAAAAAATCATGGAGAAGAATTGAAGAAGTGGAGCCAAGAATAAGAAAGAGAGGAGAAGTAGTTGAAAGAGATGTTCACGTGAAGAAAAAGGAAAAGAATAAAAAAAGAGAAAAATGAATTGAAGAAGGAGTAGTTGACGTGAAGAGGTGGGAGAGAAAGAAGTAAAGAGAGGGGGAAAAAAGAAAAAAAGAATAGAGGGAAGAAAAAGAGAGGTTGTATGCAGGAAAAATTCTGGAGGAGAAAGGAATTCTGAAGAAAGAAAAAGTTGTTATTGGTTTGGAACAATTTTTACCACTAAATTGTTGTGAATTAAAACTTGGACTGGATTACTTCTTTAGGGTAGTTTTCTGAATTCTTTAGTTTTAATTATATTTTCATTTATGTGGTGTTGTTCCGAATTAAATATGTGTAGCTAATTTATTTTTATACTCCTAAGTTGACAGATGGGTGACTGATTTTCAGTAAATTAATGTGAGTTTCATGTTTTGGTTATTTCTGATTCCTTTGACAAATTAAATTAGTAAATGCATGTGATTTATTTTGGCCAAATAAATTACGTGAAAATACACAATATTGTGCGATAATTGTCAAATAGAACTTGAAACTTATGCTTATACATAAGTCAGGTAAAAAGTGGATTTCTTGCACTTAATTATTAATGTGAACACACACTTGAATTAGTATCATGTTTACTTTAAAATAAAGTTTAGGAAGATGCAGATGAGTTAGTTGAAACTTGGCTAGATATAACTCGACAGAGGGAATTAACCAACAATTTTAGGAGTAATAGACATAAGAAACTAGAGCGTAAAAGTATCATCCCTAATCAGTTTAACCTTGACATGTAAACTTGCATAAATTGAGGAAATTGAAGTCACCATAATCATACTTATGAGTATCCCATAATTCATATCTATCTTCTCGTGATCTTTAGCTTTTAGAATTCCATTGTTAGTTAAGTTGTCCCATAATTTTTAGGTATATTAATTTCTTTTTATATTAAAAATCATAAAAAGATTTTTTTTTTTTTTTTTTTTTTTTTTTTTTTTTTTTTTTTTTTTTTTTTGTT
>JAOWBN010035248.1:0-10148 GCA_028565015.1 Pinguicula moranensis | reverse complement strand
ACCATAGAAGAGGGAAACAAAGAATATATGAATATAATTTCATATGAAAATGGGCAAAAACTCATTCTTGAGAAATTACAATCCTTCTCTCTCGGGATCTATGATACAACCATGAGGATGTTCGAAACATATTTAGTTTCTACTACAAATTTAATATTCTCTATTTGGCATGATCTCCTTGGGCATCCGGGATCAACGATCAAATCAATGTGAACTAGAAGTTTAGAGGATAATTCATTGTCAAAATATTTTAAATCAATTACCGGATGCATTTACAGACAACCAATTAGTTGTAAAATCTCACATACTTGCTATCAGTGCTCTTATAAGGATTGATGCAGAAGGACAAAATATCAACAAAGTAGCAAATGAATTTACACAACGCCAGAAGTGCGGTAAACCTGTTGGTGCCAAGGATAAAGTTCCTCAAAGAAAAGAGTCCTACTCGAAAATGTGAATCGTAATGATCACCAATTCCAACATATATAATATCCAATGACTCTGCTGAAACTACCCTTCATGAAAATGAAGCTTCAGATGAGGAACCTAATGAAGATGATCATGTATCATTACCTAAAGATAAGAGAGTTTTGAAGAATAAGTGGGTCTATAGGCTGAAGCAAGAAAAGAACACTTCCAAATCAAGGTAAGGGCAAGATTGGTTGTTAAAGAGTTTCAGTCGAAAAAAGGGAGTTGATTTTGATGAGATTTTTTTCACTCATTGTGAGAATGTCTTTAATCCGGATTGTGTTGGCGCTACCTGCAAGTCTTGACTTTGATATTGAGTTAATGGATGTAAAAACTGCTTTTTTTCATGGTGATTTAATGAAGAAATTTACATAAAACAACCAAAAGGGTTTAGGGTAAAAGACAAAGAGGATTATATGTGCAAGTTGAAAAAGAGTTTGTATGGTTTGAAGCAAGCTCCGAGACAATGGTACAAGAAGTTTGAGTCTCTTATGAAGTAACAGGTCTACGAGAAGACTACTTGTGAACATTGTGTGTTTGTTCAAAATTCTTCCCTAGTGATTTTACTATATTATTGCTTTATGTTGATTATATGTTTATTATTGGTCAGTGTGCTTGCAGAATTCGCAGGTTGAAGCAAGAATTGAGGAAAACTTTTGACATGAAAGATTTGAGGCCAACAAAGAGAATTCTTGGGATAAGAATTATTCAAAACAAAAAAGTAAGAAAATTGTGGTTATCACAAAAATGTACATTGAGAAAGTACTTGAGAGATTTTGAATAGATAAGGCTAAGTCAGTTAGCACTCCTTTGGTGATACATATGAAATTGAGCAGTAAACAAAGTCCCTTTATTGATGAACAGAAGGAGGAAATGAAAAATATTCCTTATTCTTCTGGTGATGGTAGTTTAATGTAAGTTATGGTATGTACACGACCTGACGTAGTTCATGTCATTGGTGTAGTGAGCAGATTCCTTTCAAAATCAGGAAGAGAGCTTTGGAATGCAGTTAAGTGGATTTTGAGATATGTTTATGGCACTCAAGGTTTAAAGCTTTGCCTTGGAGATGAGGAATCAGTTATCACGGGTTACACTTATTCAGATATGGCTAAAAATGTTGATACATTAAAGTCAACTTCAGGGTTCCTGACTACATTTGAATGGGCTATTACTTGGCAATCTAGATTGTAAAAATGTGTTGCTCTAACAACAATTGAAGCTGAGTTCATTGCAGCTACAAAAACATGCAAGGAGTTGTTATATTTGATGAGGTTCTTGAAAGAACTTGGTTACTCTCAAAACATGTATGTTTTACTTTATGATAACTAAAGTGCAATACATCTTGGAAAACATCCTACTTTTCATTCCAAGTCTAAACATATTGATGTAAGGTATCATTGGATAAGTGATGTGTTAGAAGAGAAGTTTATTAAGCTAGAGAAAGTTTATACGGATGATAATGGGGCTAATATGATGAAAAAGATTATGCCGAGATGTAAGTTTGAAGTTGTTTCTTCTCTTACCAAGATGACAAAATCTTCCACATAGTCGGGAGGGAGGAGATTGGTTGGGATAATGGGCTCCCAATTTTGTGTTAAAAGCCCATATGAAAACTAATATTTTTTGCCCAACTTTGTGATCCATTTGGAGGAGTATATAAGGCACATTTTATGTGTGTGTGTATGTCAAGGTTTTTGTAGACACAAAAATGTGACCAAAAGGGAGAGAGAAGAGCAGCTCATGTAGTCTTGATTTTGCTGACGATCGGAGGTCCAAACATAGTCCGATTGGCCTCAAATTTTAACTTGCATCTGGGACCTATCCAACTTCATTCTTACAGAGAAAGAGAAAGAGAGATCAAATTTTAACAGTTGGATTGTGAATTTTGAATTCGTAATAAATTGTTGTGTTTGTATATGTATCTACATCTTTGAGCTTTTATTCTTATTTTAGTGCCTTCGCAATGTTGTTAAAAATTAGATATCAATGATATGGTGCTCTATGGTGTACTCTTATTCTATATTTTGGTGATAGTGGATTTGAGTAGATCTAAGAATCCCATGGTTTTTCACCTCTTCACATTCGATGTGTTTTTCACATAAATTTTGGTAGTGTTGTGTTCTTGCTTATACTATTGTTTTGTTGTTCATAACTACACATTTGGTACTAGCTATTTGTGCTCCTAATAAATTCTTGCAAATTGAGGAAGATGTATTTATTTTTGTTGCGCTATTGAATTATTATATTTCTGGCACTTCGTTCCATCAGTGAGGTATTAAGAACCAAACATAATTAGCTAATGTACTATGGAGAAATGATATAGCGCAGGACAAAAATAGCGCAAGACAGCACAAATTGGACATTTATACCCGTTTTTTATTTCTGTATCTGTTTTCAACACATGGGTATATTGGTTAACTCGACTCTATCTTGCTCTCTTTATCTTGCGTTATATCATTTTCGTGAATTATGGGGTGGTTGGAGGGAGGAAGGTTGGAGTTTTTGGTGGTGTGTGATTGTGTGTTATTGCTGAAATCTAGTGGCTAAGATACTAAGCATTTTCGAGGGGATTGTTGTGGGGTAACAAAAGTAATGGAGAAGTTGAAACAAATTGTGGAATTGGGCTAAAACAAGCGGAATGATTCCATCGGGGATTGCTATTCACTCATGGAAAAAAGATCATCTTTGCGTTGATTTTAAGGTTGTCCAAAGGATGACGATGGTGGTGAAAAACTACCACTACTACCATTATCTCTGTCACTAACCATGTACGGTAGCAGTGGCGATGCCACATCCACCGCACACTATGATAACGCTAGCAACGACGGATAATTCTCGTTTACTAACAGGAATTTCATTACGATTGTTATAAAAAAAATGAATTGGAATCTTAATCATTCTTCTTCACCTTCACGTTCATTAGAGCCATTGAATCCTTAGTACTCTTTGGCTACGCCGTGGCTTGCGACCGTCTATTGTGTAGGAAAACAAGAGTGCCCCTTCCATCATTGTTTCTCCTCCCTATAAACTCTCTTAACCGCCAAATCTTTGAAAATCTGGCGGAGTTATAATTTTTGTAGCCTTTGCGACAGTGAAACGTCCACCGCCTTCCGCTTGGACCACTTACAATAAGGCCCTGTAATTTCATCATCTCTTGGCGTGGATGATGTCATGGCCCTAGTGTTGTCTTTGTTCATTTCCACAAGTACTTTCTTCACCAGTATCCTCATCCATATTCTCTAGCGTGGAATTTGAATCCTCCCCATGGATAAACCAGAGCTTCTATAGCGCACGAATTTACTGCGCACGAACGGGGTAAATGACCATTTTGCCCCTGTGTTAAATAGGGGCGCCCTGTTTAACACAAGGGCAAAATGGTCATTTGCCCCGCTCGTGCGCAGTAAATTCATGCGCTATAGCATTTCTGTGGAACAACATATCCTTGTTGAGAAATGGAAAACCCCCCTTTATTTGACCATTGATGAAGAAATTGTCTACAAATGAATGTAACAATGGCCGAATTGAATTGGGGGTATTTATGGGTCAATTTTTATAATATATTTTTAATTGACAATGATGGGTAACTTCGCTACCGCTACCACCACCGACGAATAGCGGGTAACAATAGCAGTAGCAAAGGCAATTATCCCTCTACTATCATAGCGGTAAAGGTAGTGGTAACGTACCACCGTTAGACAACCCTAATTAATTTTGGTTTTAGATAATTTGCACACATGTAATAGAGCAGGTGTGTTACTGTTGTTATGTGTTACAGTTTTGTTTTATTTTGTACCTCAAACTCTATCTCTCTACGTAACTTATGCGGAGTTCGACTAAAATATTTGATGATTAAAAAAATAGTTTGCAACCGCTATGACAGATGAAGCTATCTTGGTTGCACTCAAGTCTCTTAAAAATAAGATAAAACATTATCTTGGAATGTAGGGAGAGGAGAAAATTTGATTACTCTACTCTAAGAACCTATGGCAGCTACTATAGGTGTTAGTGTCGTACCCTAAGATCAATCACCTAGGGCATTAGTATAAACACTTTTATACCAATGCATACGGTTAGTAGCCACCTTCATTATTTGTTTTATTTACTTGCATAGTTATTGAATCTCAAATAATGAAGCCCAAATATTGATAACTTAAGCTGATCACAAGGAGTTGTGATGATGAAACCACTCTAATAAAGTTGTCAATATTAAACATCTCTAATCATAGTATTAAGAGACAATGTATCACTAATACGGATAGGTTAACATGTTCTAAGCAGCTTCCTTTTGAAGGGAGTAGTTGATATAATCAACTATGGTGTAGTAACACCTAAGGTACAACATGGATTCTTGTAGTTGATAAGTACATTGGATTGACCCGTATAATGATTACCATATCGTCAATGGCTCATACTCTATATAATAGTAGATGTAAGTTATTTTTAGACTTGAGATCACCATGGAATCTTGAGTATGGATATCACTCTTTGATTATATTAGTGAGTTATACCGTAAATGGGTAACAATGTGTAATTTTGGGAGAGATATGAAGTACTGAAAGATTGTGAGTGATCAATAAATGATTCACCACTCCTAAATAGTTAGGAGGATATATTCATATAGCCACTTATAAGAGATCATGATGAAACCTTCGTGCGAAGATGAGTTCGACTAAAAAATAGTTTCTAATCAGTACTCTAGGCCATGATCTTTGATACAAGAAATCTAAAGCATATATACAAGGATAATAACAAATGACCACTATATGCTAGATTGTGATATGATCAAGGTGAAGGAATAATAATTATACATAAACTATAAAGGGATAGTCTCTTAATATGACTATTTTCAATACTTGGGTGATCATGATATGTTGCTAGATGTCACTCATGGCCTACAAACATGAATTAGAGATTAATGAATTAAAAGAGTTTAATTCATTAAACCATAATATGAGATTATGTTAATTCATTGTCCATTGCCAAGCTATTAAGAAACTATAAAGTCACGCACATGGACATCAAACTCTTGAGGGGTCAAAATATAATTAAGGAAGAGTTTAGGGGCCAAATTAAAGTTTTGAAACTTCAATGACTTGAATGTAATAATGGGATCACAAATATAATAATCAAAAGTTTGTAGGATGTATATTTAATTCAATCAAAACCTCATGTGAGTTGAATCAAAGTTGGAATCCACTAATCAGTTAGTGAAAATTTACTACAACTTTATTTATGAGATATATAAAGTTAGTGGAAATTTTCTTTCAATTGAAATACATATATAGGATGCATATCCAATAAAATTACATGTAATAAGGTGTAATATACAAAGAGTTGTATATAAAGAATGAAAAGTTCTACAAAAATATTGAACAAAACCATGGGTGGTTCATAACCATGTATACATGTATAACTAGGATTAAAGTTAATCCAATAACATGGACATGTGTTTGCATCTCAAGGACATGGCTAAATGTATAAATACCTTGATACATCGTTCAAGTTATGCATTTGTGTGTCATGATAGAAGAAATGAGAAGTTCCCTCTCTACTTTCTCTCTCTACCCGAGAACTTGTAGGGAAATGGGGTGAACATTTTGTGAAAATTTTCTTCTCATCTTCTTAGAACAAAAATCAGGAGCTAGCACTCTATAAGCAGACATACATTGTATACACAGTGTTGTATTAGTCTCCAAAAGTTATACAACACTTTTGGACTTCCATAAAGCGTGGTCACTAAAGCACTTCCAAAAAGCATGGTCACTAAAGCACTTCCAAGGAGATATCTTGAAGAACTTTGTAAAAACTTCAAGAAGAGGTAAAATTTATGTAAATCAGCATGGATCCTTGGAAAGTAACTCATTAAATTTTCGTTATGCAGACACTACCTTTTAGCTTCCATTGTGCATTGATTCTTATGACATGTAGTGTAACATTGAGTTCCTTCAATAGGGACATCGAAATTTTGAAAACAAATGGATGTAGCCATGGAGTTATCTAACTCACATAAGATAAATGCACAATTGGACCCTCAACTCTCTAGGCTGCCCAACTCTACATCTATAGCTAGTTCTGATAATTACATTAGTTGTAAGTTGGATGACATTAAACGTACTTCATGATTATCCCATCGATAAACAGTCATGGTCTTGAAGTCCCTATCAAGACAAGGGATATCCGAAGGCTTATTTCATAACACTGAGTTGAAAGGTTATGTGTGCAAGAAACATAATGATGTGAATGTTGGAGACCGAGAAGAATTTGGATTCTTACATGATTTAAAGTAATTGGACCATGTGTTATGAATTACAGCAAAAATGCAATTTTGTGATTTCTTCCAATCAGAGTTACGAACGTGATCAGATTGGTCTGCAAATGTAATTGGAGTCAAATAACTCATTGAGCATCTTCCTGTCCAAAGCAATCCGATTTGAACAGTCCGATCATGAGATACAAATTTTGGAATATAGTGCTTTTGTTCATTCACGATTTGCTATTTGTGGTACTATGCAATCTCGGTATTATTGGCGATCGAAGGTCTCTCAAAGTGTTCTAATCGAGATGAAAGTTTACCTAGTGACGGAGGACGTATGAACACATATTAGGACAAAAGGAGAGCAAATTCTAATGGTCCATTTGTAGGATAATTTTGGAATATACTATTCTTAGACTAAAAGTTGACACACAAGTTATTGAGACCAGATCGAGCATATGGGATGTTGCGTGTGTCGGAGGTCACGTCCCCTACTAGAGTTTCCAAGATAGGGTTTCCTTTTCCTTATTATGTCTTTTAATTAAATTAGTCCATTAGTTTGTCAGAGTTTTGAATTTTTATGTAATTAGATAATTTCCTAATTTTTAGGAATTAAGTTAGGATGAGTTTATTACTTAGGTAATGTCCAATTTTAATAGGATTTAAATTATGTAGAGCTCAAATAAAGTCTAGGGATTAGAATCATATGCCCATTAAAATTGAAACCTATTTAAAGGCAGATTTCACCCCTTTTCAATACAAATTTTTAACGTTAATTTCATTATGAGCTTTGAGAGATATTTGTTTGTTTATTGAATTCTTATTCTGAAGAGAACTAAGTTTTGCATGCATCTTAACGTACAAGTAGAGGTTGATTCTATGATGCTCGTATTTATCATAGAATAGATCATCGGGTATGCGTTTGATTGAACCTCTAGTTTATATTCATTTCTATCGTAGTAGTTATCTAGCGGTTAATATTCATGTTTGATTGGGTTTCTAAGACATAATATGCTTATTCCATCTCCTTTCTTTTTCATCCTTCTATTTTGTGTAACTTTTTGTTTGGTTGCACAATCTATCTCTTTTTGTTGTTTAATATTGAATTTTGTTCAATTTGTGTGTTTTTGTTGATACAATAATAAGTTTCCAACTCCACGTTTATATTTCACTAGCAAAAATTCACATCACATAACTTCAATCCTAAAATATTGTTAGGATGTTGGAGAGATGTGAATTTTTTTATGTGATGTATATCAAAGTAATACTTGCAAGTGCATGAATCAATGAAGTGCCAATTAGGTAGTCACAAGGTCTAATCTCTCAAGGATTTGGGTCGCTTATAAACCTAATGTTCGTTGTCCTAATTGCTTATCAATAATAAATGAAAGTGAGTAAAGATGATTTGTTGATGATTAACTAATGTTTAGAGGTAAGCTAATTGCAGGAACAATCTTAGAAAGTAGGAGAGAGTCTAGGGATTCCTTATGTCGACAAGGTACGAGCTCTAGCTTCCCTCACTCACATATTGAATCAAATGGGTGTTCTAGCATGTAAATCCTAGGGATCCATTTAATGGCGGAGTCCCTAAGTTAGGGATTATTGGTTCATTCTCTACACCTATTAGAGGTGCATATGATGATAGTACACTCTAAATTAACAATGCTCATCTCAATCTCGCCTGTCATAGGTGCGATGACTAACCTAGTCTTTCACTAAGGATTGGGAAAAAGGACCGAGGATTCAAGAACCATATAAATTAATCCCAAGCCAATGGTAACTAACCAAGACTTTTGTTTACTAGAGCTCTTGAAAGCTGGGTTATGACAAGTCATCCTCCTAGTCTCCATATTACGCTTTGGGTTGTGATCAGCCATCCACATAAACCCTTTATTTTCTATAATTACCCAGGAACATGCTCATTAGCCTAAGCAATCAATAGTAATCATATAATAGGCTACAATAAAGTAGAAACAATTTTAACTTCAACCTCCAATGACTAAAACACCATTCAATTCAGCCATAGAGTAAGGTAATTTAAACCCATACAAATCTGCTTAGTTCATAGACAAATTACTAAAAATCCCATTATGATATCAAATAAACCAAGGGATCCTTCCCTTTACGAAATTGCCCACCAAGGAAATTGGAGAGATTAGTTCCACATCCAAGGTGGCTATTCCAAAAACTTGTGGGAGAGAACCCCTTGTTCTCTTCGAAAAATAAAATCCTAGATCTAATCTATCTTAAGAGAGAAAAGATGAGAAAAATATGGAGAAAAACGTTTGCCTCCTAAGGGATATTTAGAACATATGCCTCCAAATGAGGGCTTAGGGTCTTGGGGGGACATAAATGAGTCCTTATATAGTGGTAGCAGAAACAAGTATAAAAATAAAAATAAAAAATAAAAAAAATAAAAAATAATAATAATAATAATAATAATAATAATAATAAAATAAAAAAGAAATAAAAACTTCTGCTAACGTTTCATTCATGATCGTTGGGAAGGCTGACCCGGTATTGGGATGTTCGTCCACAGAAAGTTGACATCATCTCGACAGGGTTTTATTCTTCTATGCACATGGTCAAACTTCCAAATTTGTTTGGTATTTCTACAGGATAAATTAGAAAGCGTGTGATATACCGTTGGAAAGCACTTGAAGTCTAGTTTCTAGAGAATTTAGAATCACTCTATCTGGACTTATAAGCAAAGATTTATGCTCGATTGAATGGAATATATCAAACTATTTTCTAGAGTTCAGTAGCGAGGACGGGCGCCTCAAAGTGGAGATGGGTGTCTGCATAAAAACGGCATCTTCTCGGTAAGCAGGGTATACGGGCATCTCATCATGGGGACAGACATCCACAGAATTATGTCTTTTGAAGCAAGACATGCATCCTTGGATGGGGACGGGAATGCACCTCGACTTGTTCTTCCCAATCATGCATTTTTGTATGTTTCAAGTGTATTTCTTCACAACTTTACACACTTCACACCTAGGAGCCCCTAAAACATAAAATGCACTGAGCAAGTGAAATGAACACAAGAAAATATATGGAATCAAACAAAAGTAAGCTAAAATATTCCAAATTAGTTGGTGCAAAACCAATTCATCAGTATGTTGCAAAAAGCTTCAACTATTAGATCAGCAGGTACATTATGTTGATGGAGGAAAAAAGTATTCTCTCATACTAGAAGTTTGTATACAGTTGGCTGTTGGGTGTAGAAGATGTTGGAAAAAAAATAGCTCATTATTTTTACAGTACATATTAGTAATAATATGTTAATAGAGATGAATGAGAAATTGATGAAGAATATAAAGGGGAAGAGTCTTCTTCTTTCATGGCCGTGATCCCACTAACTTAGTGGAGAAAATGGAGAGTTAAGCCATTAACCCACTAAGTTAGTGGAGATAATGGAGAAGTT
>JAOWBN010035237.1:0-10148 GCA_028565015.1 Pinguicula moranensis | reverse complement strand
AGGGCCATCGGGCAACCGCACAGGGTCCATCCCTTCTTGTATTGATTCCTTGACTATGGGTGTTTGGATCTCATCACTACCAAATATCTAATTCCAATTTTCAAAACAGTACAACTATTGTATTGTTGCAAAATAGCATACCTTTTAGCGTCTAAACGTGAAACAAATACAAGATTTTTCATAAGTACTAGAACAAAGTAACAGTTATATAGTTATAGTACAAGCCCATTGGGCAAATTAAGATAGTAGGTCCTAACTATTGGAGACATGACTCTTGCTCTTGTTCCGACGCAAAGATCTACTTCTCCTTTTGCCACCGATATACTTCACTTCAACCCCTTCAAATTATTACAAATATGAACAGGGGATCCGATATCAAATACCAAAACATTAAAAGCAAATGTAGAAAATACATCAATCATATAGATACCTAATGAAAATGCTTCCTTAAGGTTCTTCAAAGATTCAAGATAATCTTTGCATTTACGTGTCAAGTGGCCAGTCTTGCCACAATGAAAGCAAGTGTCTTTCTCAGATTTCTTGTACTTCTTGATTGCTTTCACTGTGCGCTTCTTGTCCTTTTGCTTCTTAAGCTTGGCTTTTGACAACTTTTTTCCTTTTTCAGGAGTAGCGAGCAAGATGGTACCCTTACCCTTTTGTAACTCATTCTCAGTGAGTTTAAGCATATTTGCCACCTTTCCCAAAGGCACTTGAATCTTATTCATTTTAAAGTTGACGATGAATTGTTTGTAACTCGGTGGAAGAGATTGTGAAATCAAATTTACATAAAGGTTCTCTTCTAGGTTAGTCCCAAGGTCCTTCACCCTCTTAATGAGACCGAGCATCATTACGCCATGGACATCCATAAAAGAGCCCTCAGTCATCCCGGCTCTAAACAACTTGGGTTAGATTATATCTCTCAGTCTCAGATTGAGCCTCAAACAACCCTTTGAGTACCCCATCATAGCATATGCATCCAAATTCTCACATTGCTTCTACAGTTCTAGAGATATGGATGCTAACATAAAACATTGGGTAAGCTCATAAGCCTCAATCTGCTTCTCATAAGCAGATTGAATAGCCCGAGATGCACCATCTTTCGGAGTGTTGGATTTTGGTGTCTCGAGAACATGTGCAAACTTCTAGGCTGTGAGAACGATTCTCAAATTCCAATGTCAATCCAAGTAATTAGCACCAACTAACTTGTATGATTCGAGAATAAAACGGAGATTTAATTGCATAGAAGCCCTCTACAAAACATGTAAAGGTAAAGATAAGACTTTGTCGTTTTATGTATACATAAAAAAATGAATATAATAGACTTTTGAAACATATTCATTTTTATTCCAATATTTTATTACAAATCAATAACCCCCTATATTGATGCGGAAGATTAATTAATCTTCTAGTGGTCAAGGATCCCAATTGAACCATAATCAAAGCTTGAGGGAAACTCAACAAGCCAACTATGATTACCAAGGGTAGTATTCACTCAACAATTGCAACACTTTGTAACTCCTTGCTTTTGCTGGGGTAGTTAACTCTTTAAACTTACTAAGACTTTGCCTCTAATACTCGAGGCCTTGAGGGAAACTCAACAAACTAATAGTGTTAGTCAAGTCAAATACCATTATTCCAAAACATACAACTTTAATGTAAAACTCCCTATGAGGTAGATGGTCACTATGAGGGAAACTCAACAAGTGAACCAAAGAGCAAGAGGGTCGTTTTACCATAATAATGGAAGGCATGATCCCTTTTCAAACACATTTATAAAGGGGAAACTTGATTATTATTAGAGGGATTTGATATGTTTGAGTCTCATCATGTTTTAAGTTTTCTAGCATGCATATAATCCTATATTATTATCACATAATAATATACTATAAAGCATGCTAAATGAACACATACAATCTTGGCATGATTATGGACTCTACTAATCTCTTGGCCATTAAGAGATTAGAGGGTTATTCTAAGGGTATTCTTCAATAGAATTTATGCAACGTCTTTGCATCAACACCTTCTTAGATAACATCTTGGTGGCTTCTTTTTCTTGAGTTACATAATTTTTAACCTAACTCTCACAATTTTCCTCCCACTAGACTAATACAAAATTACATGAAGGGAAAAAGGTCTTGTTATTCAATTTAAGGATTAAATTGTTTCCTAGGAAGCTCAAATCAAGATGGTGGGGCCCGTATGTCATCCACAAGGTGTATTCCCATGGTGCAATTGATATCCAGAGATTCAAAGCATAAACAAAAATGAGTATTTAGGACCAAACCTTCGTATAATCTTTGCACTGCAGTCTGCTGGTTCCTCATACTTGGCCAAAGTCAAGGGCTATATAGTAGGTGAATGGTCAAAGGCTCAAAGTCTACATTGGGGCGGAGGACAAAGCAAACAGGGGTCTGAGAGAAGTTTGTTCGCTCAAACCCTCCAGAGTTGACCCAGACAAGTTCAGCCAACGACTATAAACAAAGGTGCTAGTTGGGAGGCAACCCAATGTTTTTATATCCCTATTTTATTTCAGTTTTTTAATTAGTCATGGTTTTTCTTTTCGATTCTTTTCCATGGCATTTGTGTTGAACCAGACTTATGTCGTGTCCTTATTTTGTAGGATCTCCAAGGTAAAGATTTTTTTTTTGACTGAACCCTCTTGCACCAACCCAACCCGTCTAGAAGATGTGGAAGTCCCACACTAGGGAAGTTTTTATTTCCTTTATGTGCTTTATTTTCAACCATTGGGACAATTTTTCAATTAAGTCGGGGGTAAACTATCGTTTTGTGCTCAGATGTTGTATGTTACTTGATCTTTGCCATGCTAGGACTTTTGTGCTTAATTTTCAAATTTTTTCAAGCATACTTATGGTCTTCTATTCTTTATGTACCCCAGGATTTCTATACAACTTAGTGTCATGATTAAACCACTAAGACGCTGGACGTAGGAGGCAGAATTCTTGGTCAAAAATTTCATGTAACTTTGTCTTTCCAATGTGATAAGAGTTCAAAATGGTTTTTATATTTAAAAATAGTACCACATTTTTCTGATTTTTTGAACTAATGAAAGCATGTGATATTTTTTATTGATACAAAGCCTTCTCTTTTAAAAGTATGTCATCCATGTTGCTGGTTCTTGAGATTGTTGTAAACATGTTTAGGTCACCCGATATTGGTGCATGAAAATGATTAAGGCAATAGGATCAACCCCCACGACCGCGACATACATATCTTTATCTTAATCTACCCCTAGATAACCATTCTAAACCATTGAGTTAGAGTATTAATGCATTTTGGAAAAGTAGAAATTGTGGTGGTTGACTAATGATTGGTATGTATTGGCGGTTGGTCTAAAAAATTACAAGACTTGAGAATTTATTTCACGAATATATGTAATACTTCTATGAGATCATTCTACATATGTATAATAAAAGGCGGCCTACCAGAAAAAGAAAAAAAGATAAAAAGAAAAAAAGAAAAAAAAAAAGAATGGCCAGTAAAAAAAAAAATTATTACTAACTCTTTTCTAATTCTGCATGTACATAAATTAGTTTGAGGGTGGTTGGGTTTGTGGTCCAATTTATTATCAATTGTGTTAGTGTGCATCTGTTTGGGTTTTATCAGTACTTGAGTTCAATGGTGTTTGACCCTACTAACCACATGTATCTCACTGTATCCTCAGCCTCATTACAACGTAAGATAAAGACCTTCTAATTTGTGCATCACCTTCACTGAGATAAGGATTGTTCATGTTTTTTCTTGAATTTGTTCCATACATTGTCACAAGGTGTTAGTTAAATTTATTCTTGCTTGATGACTCAGTGACGATGGTTTGAGGTGACATTTGATTTTCCTAAAATTATATGTTGGACAAATTGATTGGGAATTGATGGAGGGGTTTATTGAGAATCTTTATTAAATCAGTGCGGGTTATGCATGTTTTGTTATAGAACTTTGCTATATTTCATATTCTGAGTTGTTGCCTAAAATAAGTACTTCAGTTGTCGTGAAGTCTAAGTACTTCCAATTGTGTTATTTGCTTATTCGAGAACGAATAAGGACTTAAGTTTGGGGGTATTTTATGTGAATCAAATAGTACATCTTTGCTTAGATGATTTCATGATGGTTTTGTGTGATTTACACTCATTTAGGTATGATCTAATTATTTTATGGCATGATTTATGCTTTGGTAGTGTTCTATGTGCAGGTAATGATCATTGGATAAAATTGGCAAATTTCAAATGAGGCAGGAGCAAAATTTTTAGTGATTAACGTTCAACTTTAACAAAATCAGAATTTGAGCTAAGAGTGTCTGATATGAACGTTCAAGATATGCATGAAAAACTTGGAAGAAGCACTACAACGTCTATGAAGAATACTTTTCCAAATTCGAATTCTTAAGGGAACAAAATCGAGCTTGAACTTCCATTAGCAAAACTGTTCAGTAACTATTCTGTTCTGCGCGGTCTAGGTTGGTAGGCCATAAGTCAATATCCAAATATCAGATTGGGACGTGCTGTAAACCAATGAAAAGCCGAAATGACTTATCACATCTTTGTAGAAGAAGCCTGCTTGTACTTTGGCCCAAAAATAGGCAAAATATTGCACTAAATTTGGTAACAAAAAACTATCCACGTTCAACGAATCAGCAAATGCCAAATATTTTGAATTGGATCCATATATCAAAGATAGATTTTTAGGCTCATATCCAAAGACTTCGGAAGAAGTTGAAGATTGACATCAAAAGCCTAAAATTTTAGGATTTTGATTATTATTTAGACTTTATCTTCAAATTGTATTGAAATTATCATCTTTATCACCTAGCCTTGGAGTAATTCTCTAAATGGAGGCCAATGTACGTCGTAGAGGGGAAGTTTGAGTGGTGGTCGAATTTTAGGCTCCTCTCTTTAATTTTGGTTGAGTTTTTCTTGTTGGAAAAATTCATGCGGTTTTGTAATTTTATGAGAAAAAAATCAGAATAAATTCTTTCTTCACTTCTTTTGATCCAAAGATGGCATCCACTTTCAAAATTCGCATGGCGCAATCATCGACGATACAAGGCTAAAAATTTATTACTCCTAACGTGGAGTAGGGTGGTTGTATCACATATTGTTCGAATTTTATGATTTTTGCTATTTGGATTTTATGCTTCATAGTCTACACTAATGTTTGGCTTTTCAACTCGCAGGTTTTGTACAGGTCAAAATATGCTTGTTCAAGCCCAATACTGATTGTCTCTTTAGCCGCGGAATTGGGAGCATACTTAGTCTAGAAACTCTTGAATCTTTTTTTGCAAAAAGAAGTTCTTAGAGCGAATTATGGTATTTATGTACTTAGAAGTTATATTAAAATTTATAACGCATCTTGTTAAAATTTTAGTAGAACGAGGATGAATTTATATTCTATGTGTTCACTATGCTATACATTTACAATTCTAATTACATGTTCAATGTGCTAGAGTGAAAAATCAACACTTTCCTATTAGCATAAAATCAAACTAAGGACTTTAATTTGATTTTGTATGTTTTAGTCACCCAAAATATGTTAGGAGTAATTTTGTCTCATTAAAATTCAATAAAACCCGTGTACTTTTTTCTTTCTCTCCGTAGTTCAATTTCATTTTGCATTTAATTTTATAATTATTTATTTCCTATTTGGTCACTATACATCTCAATTTTCTTCTTGTAATTTTGTGCATGTTGTTATGGTTAACGAGTCTGCGTGCCAAGAGTCTAATTTGTCTCCTTGTGGTTTGACGCCTTTATTGCAATAATTGACGCCGTTTTCTTGCATTTTTTAGTGATTTTAAGATATTTTAGCTTGTTTCGTGATTATTTGCGCACTAATTATAGACCTTAGAATTCGCATCAACCAGCCCTTGGCAACCCCGCACGAGCACGATTAAAACGGACCTCTTTTGAAATTTGAGGTAATTATGATAATTCAGAATTTTGATTATCATAATTTAATTATTAATAGTAGTTAATAATTTTTTTCATTAATTTTGTGAGTTTGAAATATATTCTCAAATGAAATTAATTCATAATTTACATAATGAATATAAGCATGCTTTAGAATTAAATAGCACAATAAAAAACAATTGCTAGTCATGCATGCTAAACATTTATGTGCATTTAGCAATTAAAATTTAATTTCTAGTCTTGCATATTAAGAATATAAATTTAATTGCACAAAGAAAATAAATAATTCTTAATTCTTGCATATTAGAAATTAAATATACTTAACATATACATGCTAATTTGGGCTTCTTAATTACTTTTCAACAAATAAAATCTTGTTGCGCCGCAAAAACTAGCGGCTTGAAGCTTAAGAATGAAGACCCATATTTTTTTTTGTTTATTGATTTATTTGGGTCATACCTGTTTTCAAAAATAAAATTGGCCCAACCGAAAACAAAATGGCCTAAAATCAATAAATGTTTTCAGCCCTAATAAGCCAACAGACCATTTTTTTTAAAAAAAAATAGCCTAATCCGGATTCATTTTTTTATTTTTTTAATTTATAAAAAAATATAAAAGGTTAAAATTTTACGTTTCAACATTGTGCCTCACGGGAATTTTGCGGGTAGTCAGGCTCAGGAGTTCTATGATTCAACTGTAGGGGTACTATAATGATAAAAGAGAGGGGATTTGCGAAGGAAACCCTGCCAAGCATTATGAAAGCTTGTTCAGAACGAGGGTGGACTAAATTTCTTGGTACTTCGGGTGAGTATTCTCTCAATTTAGTTCGGGAGTTCTACACAAATCTAGGTATGGCACAGGACGGGAAAGTCTATGTTAGAGTATGATGGTTCATTTTCAGCCGTACTGAGATTAACGCCATATACAACCTCATCAACTTGGTGGCGGACGAGTTTTCCCGATTTAATGGGAAATCTTTAGATCTAAGGGATGTGACCCGATTGTTGTGTGCTCCAGACATGACATGGAAGATGTCCACGGGATCAAAGTATATTTAATTAGGCGTAAAAAGGCGATTGCCATACCAACAATGTGATGTGGCACTTGTTTGTCTGCACTTGAATGATTCCCACCACACACATCGGCGATATCAAAATGAAGACGCTACTACTAATTTATGCGATTGCAACAGGGAGAAGCATTGATGTAGGCAATGTGATCTACAAATATATTATGGAGAGTGTAGCTTCACTGGACAAGAGATCCAGTTCGTTGCACTTCCAATCCTTGATCACGACCCTCTGCTTAAAGGCGGGCTTGTCTCTCACAGCTGATGAAAAACTGCAGCCCTCGGCTTCGCACATAGGGCCAATGCTGATCAACAAACTGGGGGTCTATTCTGAGAGGATCAAGATCAAGGACGATGACACGCTAGGGTCGTCCAGTTAACCTAAGGCCGCCGTGAAAGGTAAATCTATAACCCCACCATTTTGCTTGTAGGTACCTAATTCGGTGCCACAAGCTTTGACTGGCACTACTGCAGACCAGTGGGAGTCCTTTGTGGACCATACATACCGCTGCGTTGCAACAATCCACACCAACGTCGTCCTCATGTCCGCAACCCACGGCATCCAGTACCTGGTTTCCCCACTACCACCGCCCCTGAAATTCACTACATCGGCACCCTCTGGGGACGACGCTGCAGATTCCAACAAAAAAGTGAATGATGAAGAGGACAAAGATGAGGGCAAGGAATGCACTTACAAACTCGTGGGCTCTGACTTCAATATGGGAGCAACTGAAGAACCATCTGCCTATCTCAGGGGGATATTTCTTTTAACTCCATTATCTTTTATCTCCACTAAGAGCAATGTCGCTCTAAGTTTGGGGATGGTTTATCCTATGACTTTACCTACTAGTTTACTACTTTCCATCATTCCCGTTAAACTGATTCAATCAATCATTTGCTTGTGACTCTGAACTATTTCTTTTGGTTGCTATGTTTAATGTTGTTGCACTTTATTTTTGGTATTTTGATTTATTGTTTACCTAAGTACTTAGGATGTATTAAGGTCATTCACAAAACGATTGAATTACATAGTTAAAAAGAATTGATATTTGGGACATTGTGGGAACATAAAAAAATGGGGGAAGTCCATATTTAGGCTTTGATTGAATAGGCATACCAAGCGACTTTTCAAACTAGAAGTAGTCCATTTGAGCCTAAGCAAATCGGGACAAGTTATGGATAGGAAAAAGTAAAAGCAAAAGCAAAAAAAATAGCCAAAAGTTTTCTTAGCTTAAGCATCTAAGCAAGCTAGCTATTTAAAAAAAAAAGAACAAGATCATCCGTTTTGTATAGAAATGCTCTCAAACTTATTGTATGTTTGAATTGATCTCAAGACTAATTAATGATCTTGATAAAGAGTTTGTAAATACCAACTTTAAAAGTAATGTGTATCTCAATCTCTCACCATCTTGGCATGACAAAAAGCGAAGGAGATGAAAAAAAGGCTGGAAGAGTCAAATAGGATAATTTGTCAATCTTAGCACCAACGAAGAAAATCTTCACCTACAAAAATGGATGACCTACATGCTTTAGATACAAGTAATTTGCGTATTATGATTGACCATGACCAAAGATAAATAAAATGCAGATTGCTATATATGTGTTTGTAAAAAAGGGGTGCATGTGTACATTCAAAAAGTGAGGGTTCCCGAAAGATGCATGATGAGTTTTGATGTATTGATTAAGAAAAAGCAAATGTTTAAGTTTTGGGATATTTGATAAACTGATTTTGTACCAAATTAATGTTAATATTTATGCTTTAAACCTGCTTATTCTCACTTCTCATGGAAGCTACTCTTCATGACATAAAACACTGTTTTAACTGGGAGTCAAATCAACTTTTACTCATCGGACTTTGTGGGGTGTAAGGGAGACTTGTAGAGGAGATCTCATCAGGAAGCATATGAATATGAACTCCGGCATTGCATATTTTCATGAAGCCCGTGCCTTAAGCATGGGTTAGAACCTTGTTCTAGGGAATGATGTAGCCCTTGGTGGACTTGGGAGTTTATTTTGAATATTTAGCTATTTGGAAGATTTTGTTGATGTTGTTTGGTTTTATCGTGCTTTCTGCCTAACTTACTTGTGTCTGGATAATATTTGTGTTATTACTAAGCGTGGTTAGCTGTCGTGAGACAAATACCACGCTAGACTAGGTATAACTTACAATAATCCCCATAGTATAAGAATGTCTACGAGGTTGTTGCTACTAGAGAGGATTTCCTAAGCATAAAGCCTTCGGTATCTTCAAGTGCGAGATCAAAAGATGAACGCTTACATATTGTGAGAGGAAAGCATCTACTCGAGAAAGATTAGCTACTAAAAGAGGAAAATCCAGTAGACAACTAGAAAAATGACTAAAAAGATAAATTGAGGAAGAAACTCTCCAATACCACTAAGTGGTAAAGTCAGTACCCTAAACCTCCACTCTAAGTGAAGTAATCAGTTACATTTTTTGCAACTTATACTGAAAAATATAAAAACAACCTAATGTTACTTATGTTCATGTTTAGTTAGTAGTTTGACAATCCACCAATTTATCATTTGTCAAAATTGTATAAAACTTGCTATCTTTGGTGCTTACCAATGTACAATCCTCGTGGTTCGACACTCATTCTCATCATTCTATTACTTATTCGATTTTGTACACTTGCAAATACATCAACAAGGGTCTCTAAGCAAAACTATTGCAGCAAAACAAAGTAGTTTGCTCACCACAAAGTTCTCAAAAGCTGAAATAAAAGTGGTAGTGTGACACGCAACCCAAGTAAATGCCCAAGTCCAAATGGTTTTAACATTCAATTTATTCAGGAATTTTGGGAGCTCATAAAGGCATATTTGATTTTATTCATCCAGGAATTCTATCACTCTAGTGTCCTGCCAGCAGAGATGTGCTCATCATTTATATCCCTCCAAGCAAAAGAACCAAATCTAACACAACCTAGTAAATGCAAACATATCTCTCTCATTGGGTCAACATATTGTTGGGTTTGTAGAGCATTGTGCTCTTATTAGTTCCATGTATGCTGGATGATGAAAATCATTTTGTTCCTTGAGTTATATATATATATAATATATATATATATATTATGGATCATTTGGATTGATTACTCAAATTGTGAAACTCCATAATTTTATCAAACTCTAAATTAGTCCCT
>JAOWBN010035226.1:0-10148 GCA_028565015.1 Pinguicula moranensis | reverse complement strand
CTTTCAAGGTGGTCTTCTTGTGCACAAATCCATCAAAGAATGCATTGATACTCTCACTCTGTTGAGTTGTCGACATGCCTGCCCAAAAAGTATTCTTGAGAAATGCTGGCACCCAACAAGATCTCTCTGAGTATAACCCAACTAACCAATCATTATCATGTAAGTTATATTCTTCAATGACATTGTTCCACATTTCTTCAAATTCCATAGAATCCAATGAATCACATACAACACTCAAAAGTTTGGGCTTAAACAACTCATAATATGTGTATCCCCCTAACTTCTCAAGCACCTTCTTTAAGATATGCCAAATACACTAACGATGCCGTGCATTTGGAAAAACTTTAGCAATGGCATTTTTATGGCCTATCTTGGTCGGTAGTTATTGCATTAGGAGGAACACCCATGCAATCAATAAAAAAATTGAACACCCACATTGTCATCATTTGTGATCAAACTACAACCAAGCAATGTCGACTGCCCATGATGATTAACACCAACAAATAGTGCAAAAGGCATATCATATGAGTTAACTAAATAAGTGGTGTCAAAAGTTATAACATCTCCAAATTCTTTGTACACCGCTATGCTTCTTGCATCAGCCCAAAACACGCTTCTCAACCGATTTTGATCATCAACCTCATATGTATGAAAGAATCTAGGGTTGTCTGTATGCATTTTTCTGAAGTAATGCAGCATGGCTTGGGCATCCCATTGCTTCAGTTCTGTTCTCCTAACTCTATCCAAATGATTCCTTGCATCTCTTTCTATCCATTTTAGTTTCTCAAATCCCCCTGCCAAGATTGTACAAGCCGTGACAGTATTGGAAGTTTTAATTCCTGCTGCTTGATTCAACTCAAATGCTATTTTCATATTTACCGGGATATATCATTGCACTTCAGAAATTTTGTTTTGCCCACATCCAAATTATGGTTATGCTCAAGCACGATTTTATTCAACACCCATAGATTGTCAGCATGCGAACATGCATAAATTGATGCTGGACAGTTGGTTTTGATCGTGAGATGCTCTTTTGCTGGATCAGAACATGTTCCACGCACCTGTCCACCACGATTACAACCATATGTTATGTAACATCTCCCTTTGTTATATTTGGTTCCTTTCACCCTCATACCGAATCTTTTTTTCCTAGCATAACTTTTATAAAAATTATGCAATAGTTATTTAGACTCAAAGAACATTCCCTTCTTCAGTTCCTCTAAATTTGTTTCTATTTCTTGTTATTCTTCCCAAACTATATTTCCCTCTTGAACCTGATCATCATCCCTCGGAATACATATGATCATATTGCATAAAGCAAAGATATATATATATATATATAAATATATATATATCAAAGATACTTTTAAGAAATGTGCCAATCAAGAGAGTCCATAAATCCTAGAAAATAATGCTATGCTATAAACTTGGAAGAAACAACCACGATTTTTGAAAATTGAAATTAATCAACTTGATCTTATAATAAACACTCTTTAAATATGAATTAAACCAAGTTCTAACACCTATCTATCGATTCAAAAAGGTTTTATACCTCCTTGGACAGAACAGAACACATGTCATCATGCTTAGTGTTTATTTGTTCCAACGGCAGCACCAACCTAATACTATATTTGTTTGTTCCAACTATAGAATTGACATTTATTTAGTATCGGCAAAACTAGCAGAGATGAAACATCACATTGCATAGTAATAAAAATAGAATAAATACTAAAGAACAAAAAGTCATACTGCATCTATTTAGCATCAAGAATACTAACAGAGTGTCATATTGTATCAATAATGAAAACACAACACCATATTGTATCAATAATGAAAACACCATCAAGTTCACAAAGTATTCTATCCGAGATTGCTTATATGGCTCAAAATACATCAAATCCTCACATCCCAACTGACTAGTTTCCAATACCAATACCTACCAGTGAATATCATCGAGTGGAATGCATAGTTTGTAAAACAAGTCAAAATGCATGCAGACAAAATAGATGTGAGGAAAAAAATGAAATCCATTCTTCAAATAGGAGGGACATGCAGAGAGTCTGGATGTAGAGGAGTGACAAAATTAGGAAAGTCTGATCTTCAGCCAGCAACAAAATTAGGAATATATTTCCCAAACATAATAGAACGGTAAAATTTTGAGTGGCATTAATATTGGGAAAGCAAATATATATATATATATATATATATATATCAAAGATACTTTTAAGATCATATCTTGACAGCAGAAAGCAGGATAATGGAAGTCATAGCAGATAGAATTTCACCATAACAAAGTTGCAAAAAACAAAAGAAAGTAGGAGCATAAGCATATTACAAGCTGTGGAAAGTGAATCCAAAATCAGCTCGAAACTCTGTAGATTCACTGTCCAATGGAAATCCCTGGTGGTGGAACAAGTTAGACTGGCAGCTGCCTCCAGCAGGTGTCTCTAAGAGCCGAAATTCGGTGAAGAACATTTATTTAACTCCTCTAAAGTCCTTATCAGAGAACAGGATAAGTCCTCAACTGCATCAAAAAAGCTATAAGCACAGCAATTTTACTCCTGATAATCAAGAATCTGTCACACCTTGATCATCAAAATCAGCAGTCCCTTTTCGAACCAAGCAGATTTTGACCCCAATGAGAACTCCTCGATCAAACAGACCTGGCATCACAAAACACTCCAGATTGAGGACATCTCCATCTAGTTCAGCTTATGATGCCCCATTGAAAGACCACGATGGCCTAATGAATTGGAAGGGTTTTGATACAGGCGGGAAGACAAGAAAAATTTGGAGAAGGAGATTTTTTTGGAAGTGGAAGAGGCAAAAAAATTGTGGAACAAAAATATTTGTTGACGTGGAAAGCCAATTTGTGCACTATTCGTGCTGCTCATCCGTGCGCTGTATCACCTCCCAGAAAATCTTGCTTAGTGAGGTTTTAAATTGTAACTCTCACTTTGAACCCGAAGGCGGTCATAGAGGAATTCGAGGCATTGACAAGAGATGCTAGTAGGATTCAGAGGGAGACTATGTAGCAAATATTGGAAGAGAATGGTCATACAGAGAGTACTTGGTGAGATGGGGTCTCAACTCTGAAGAAACAAGGAGAACATAAGCCCTGAAAAAAATATCATAATTGTTGTAAATACACATAATTATACATAAATATGTATTGATTATGACTGTTTCATAATTTATATCTTTGTAACTCTTGGTCCTAAATCTCTTTGTAGAGAAGAGTCTAATGGAAATAAGAAATAGATTTTTGACAAAAGTTCTTATCTCTTTTCTTTTCTCGCAGGTTCTTTAGATTATGACATGTTATCAGCACGACTTACTCTTTTATAGGTTCCTCTTTACCTACTGTAAAGCATATCTATGCTATTTTATTTATTGTAAATATGCATTGCCATTATTTGCTCGAATATGCATCTAGTATGATCTACATAATTATTTAAGAAGTGACTGGTATGGATTATTTTGTAGTCATAAACTGATCATCTAAGCTATTAGTGAAATCTGTGATTCATTTTTTACCTGCAAGAAACAAAAAAAAATACATCCTTATCGAATTATATAAATGCTAAATATCTAAGCATTAAGCCAACATATTAGACTAAACAATAGCATGAATTCATGTGAAATCTCCCCAATGTTCATAGTATAGAGTTCTACCCTGCCCACAGGACAACTCAAGATCATAGTCATCAACCTTATCTTTGAAAGTTAACCTTAGTGAGGTTTGGTAAGAAAGAGTGGATGGATTATTGAACCCGGAGATTGAAAATGTGAAGTTAGGGTCTGTAAACAATTGCTTCAATCGTTTCCTTACATGAACAGTGCATTGATGAGTAGTACCTATAAACACTTGGGAGTTATTGCTCAGAAATGTTAGTGACATGATAATTATGATAATTGTGTCAAGAAAAGTAAGAAACGTTGCTGCTCAAAAAAAGTTAATAACAATGGATAAGGCAAAATCAAGTCAGAATATAAGGTCAATATGAAGTAAATGGGAGATTCTTTGGAGTAACGAAGATTGTTGTCAAAGATTATAAGATTGTTTTTAGTTATATTTGTTATGCATAATTGGTAGGACTCATCAAACAGGTTTCTTTCGTTGAATGAGAAAACGTATGTTCACGATCTGGATAACAATGCGTTCCATCTTAGACAACGCATCATGAATTCTAATCCATTAGATACCCATCTACAACCAAGACAGCTTAGGTTCAAGAATAAGAAAAGATGCCATCTTTATGACAAGAACATTCCATTGTTAATAAAACAATAACTTGTGTTTACTATTAAGAAATGCATGCCAGGCATCACTTGTTGGTAGCCAATTTGGGTTGAAGAAAAGCCTATTACCAGTGAGTAGAGAAGAAAGATCACCAAAAGTCACGACCACCAATATAGGCATATTAATAAAACATTTTGATCGCCCATTTTTTGGAAAAATGGGTAAAAATGCCTTACACAAGGCATATTGGATTTTCCATGATTTATGTTATGCTACAGTTCCAATGCCGAAAGTAGAAGCCATATTGCACATTTAACTTTCAACTATTGTTAAATTTAAGATCATGAAATTTTGATGCATATTAGTGTAAAATGTCAACTCATGAAATTTTGGTGCATATGATTTCTTTGATACTGATCAATATGATCTTCTCTAGGAGATATTTATCGCATTTCGAGACTAATTATGAGTATTTCCTTTATTATGATAAGTTTTATACTTAAATATTATTCCAGTATTTTTATTCATAAACCAAACCAGACCAAACATATTCAGTATATCCCGCCCAGAAGCAGGGTCTTGGGAGGGTGAGATGCACACAGTCATACCCTTAACTCTAAAGAGACTATTTTCGTGGAGACCCCCAACTTAATTCTGCAAAATTGCTTCTCCAGGGTATCAAACCCTACACTTCATTGTTATGAGGTGGGTTTGCTCACTACTTGAGCTACCAGAATTTGATCCAATATTTTTATTCATATTTAAGATAATTCTCATTTTGCTAATTTCATGCTTTCATTTCTTTAAAGATATGAGTGATGAAATATGTTTAGTTGATAGCATCACGACGCATTAAATCTTTAAAAAGACAAATATTTCGATAGTTTGAAAACTATTAAGGCAAGCATCATTACCATCTCCGGCCCGATGAACATTCTGAAAGGATCCGGGAGAGCAAATATTGTATTACCTAATGGAACACACATAAGCATTTCAAATGCTTTATTTTTTCCTACATCTATACTAAGTTTCAAGGATATTAGATTAAATGGTTTTCATAATGAAACCATAAAAGAGGGAAACAAAAAATATGTGAATATAATTTCAGACAAAAATGGGCAAAAACTCATTCTTGAAAAATTGCAATCCTTCTTTTCCGGGATCTATTATACAGCCATGAAGATATTTGAAACATATTCGATTTCTACTACAAATTAACATCCTCTATTTGGCATGATCGCATTCGGCATCCGGGATCAAGGATGATGATTCGAATTATTAAAAATTCTTTAGGGACATATATTGAAACCTAGAGATTTAAGCTTACAAAAAAATATGTCATGCTCTGCATATTCACAGGGCAAACTAATAACAAAACCATCATTATTAAAGGTTAGATCAGAAGCGTCTTCTTTCCTTGAAAGAATTCATGGGGATATTTGTGGACCCATCCACCCTACATGTAGACCTTTTTGATATTTCATGGTCATTATTGACGCTTCTAGCAAATAGTCTCATGATTGTTTACTTTTAAGTAGAAATGCAGCATTTGCTAGATTACTTGCTCAGATTATTAAATTACGAGCACACTTTCCAGGTCATCCAATCAATAAAATAAGACTGGATAATGCAGTAGAGTTCACATCTAAAGCATTTAATGTTTATTGTATGTCCATATGCATATGTGTATTTTATTGTGCGTGTTCATACCCAAAATGGGCTAGCTGAATTATTCATTAAACGCATACAATTGCTAGACCCTTACTTATGAAATCTAAATTATCAATTCTAGCATGGGAATATGTGATTATACATGATGCATCGCTTGTTAAATATTAACCTAGTGCTTCTTATCCTTACTCTTCTTATCAGCTTGTATCGAACAAAGTCTCGAACATATCATTCCTACGAATTTTTGGTTGTACAATTTATGTACCCGTTGCATCAACGCAAAGGACCAAGATGGGTCCTCAACGTAGGTTGGGAGTTTATGTTGGTTTCGAGTCACCTTTGATTTTGAGATCTCTAACGATTGATGTCTTTTTAGCATGTTTTGATGACTGCCATTTTGATGAGTTTGTATTCCGACCATTAGGGGGAGCACAACATGTCTGAAGTATGAAAATACATAATAAAGAACTATTTTATCTTGATAAGCGATCAAATGAATGTGAATTAGAAGTTCAAAGAGTAATTCATTGCAAAAAATCGCAAATCAATTACCGGATGCATTCACATACAGTTAATTGGTTGTAAAATCTCACATACCATATGTCAATGCTCCTATAAGGATTGATGTCCCAGAATGATAAAATATTAACAAAGCAGAAAATTAATCTGCGCAATGCCTTAAGCACCAAGAATAAAGTTCCCCAGGAGAAAAGAGTCTCACTAGAAAATGTGAATCATGATAATCACTAATCACAGGTAGATAAGATATCCAATTACTCTCCTAAAACTACCTTCAAGAAAAGGAAGCTCTAGATGAGGAACCTAATGAAGATTATCAGGTACCCGTCAATGTCTGCTTGGTAAATCTCTATAAAATTGTGGTACCACCATATGTGAAAATGTATTCTGTATGAGATCCTCTCTTATGTAGGTTAGAAAGAAAGCATGCATCTGTATATCAAATTAATTGTGGTTTTATATCATGGTTATAAAATAATCTCAAACCTGGAGAGCCGCTTAAATAGCGAACAGTGTGCTTGATATCATTCCAATGTCTCCGAGTTGGAGTAGTAATAAATCTTACGAGAAGGTTGACTGAAAAACTATGTCTGGTCTCGTACAATTTGCAAGATACATTGGCACCTATGACACTGAGATATGGTACTTCATAACCGAGTATCTCTTATACGGAATAGATATTTTTTTAGGTCTATTAACCTTATCACCATGGGTGTAGCAAGGGATTTGCATGTTCCACGTGAAAATTCTTCACGACTTTATTTATGTTATTTGATGCACAAATATTTCTTTTGAGACATGCTTAGCTTGTAGTTCAAGACAAAATCTCATTTTGCCAAGATCTTTCATCTCAAATTCATCTTTTAGATATGTTGCAGTTTGGTTAGCCTCTTTTGGAGTCCCAGTAAGATTCAAGTTTGGTTAGCCTCTTTTGTGCTCATAATAGACTAGAATAAAATGGCTCTATTAAATCCAGTGCTTCTATTTAGTGAAGTTGCTGGAACTCAATACATCAAATGACGCAATGCATATTGGGTCGCAATGGAAACGGCCACTTTGTATAATTACAAGGGTAAGGTCGCATACATCTGACCCCCCAGACCCCAACTTAGTTGAAAATATATTAGGTACGTTGTGATTGCGATTGATTGAATATAGACTACAACTATAGAAAAACCATATGTACTTATTAATATACATGGGCAAATTACATCATTGGTGTATCCTTGTTTTACAAGGTATTCACTCAGTCGATTATACCACATCCGACCGGATAATCCGTATAATAATTTTTGGAGTTTAATGGAGTATATATTCTTTTATTTGCCACAAGATGCTGCAGATATTTTAAATTATTCTAGGATTTCATATAAATTTATTTATCGTGTGGTCCAAACAGATATGTTGTAACAACATCCATTAATCGCATTTTCAATTTTTTAGATGATGTTAAACAAATCGAAAATTGGAATGTGATTGCATCCATGACTGGAGAATATATCTCTTCATAATCAATCTCGGGTTTTCGGGAGAAGCCTTATGCAATAAGGCGCACTTTGTAGCGCTAAATTTTATTATGTTCATTTCTTTTTCGAATAAATACTCACTTGCATCCAACAGACTTAACACCATTGAGTGTTTAAATAATGGGTCCGAAGACCTTGCATTTTTCGAGCGAGCTCAACTCTGATTCTATAACTTCGTTCGACTTTGGCCAATAATTTTGACGTCGACATTCTTTGACAGAACATGGTTCTATTTGATCTTCACATTTAGTGAGATTTAAAGCAATTTTATATGCAAAAATATTGTCGACAATAGTTTTCTTTATGTCTAAGACCTCTCCTGATAATACATATTGAATTGAGATCTCATTGTTGTCAGGTATCTTATCATCTTCATTATGTTCCTCATCTAGAGCTTCCTTTTCATGAAGGGGAGTTTCAAGAGAGTCATTGGGTATCATATCTGCATGGGATTGGTGATCATTATGATGCACATTTTTTGGGGGTTCTTTTCTTTCGGGAAACTTTGTCCTTGGCACCAATAGGTCTACCACGATTCAGGCGTTGTGTAGTTCATCAACCTCTTTGTTGATATTTTGTCATTCTGGGATATCAATCCTTATTGGAGCATTTACAGTTGATATGCGAGAATTTACAATCAATTGACTGTCTGTGGATGCATCCGATAATTGATTTGTAATATTTTGCAAATGATTATTATCCTTTTCAACTTTTAGTTCACATTCATTTGATTGTTGATCAAAATGGGATAATTCTTGGTTATGTCATACTATGTTCCTTCGTGCTTCTAGCACATATTTTGTTCTTCCTAATGGTGGGAGGACAGACTCATCAAAATGACAATAGTTAAAACATGCCATTTGAGCTTTTCTTTGAGCTTTGTTTTGAACTTTTCTTTGATCTTTACTTTTGAACTTTGCTTTAAGCTTTACTTTTGAGCTTTGGTTGAACTTTGTTTTTTAGATTTGCTTTGAGCTTTGATTTTTAGTTTTGTTTTTTAGCTTTACTTTGAACTTTACTTTTGAACTTGTTTTGAGCTTTGCTTTGAGTTTTGCTTTAAGCTTTGCTTTAAGCTTTGCTTTGATAAATAAATGCATAAGATTAGCAGATGAGAGAATTATCTTAAACAGAAATAAAAATACTAGAATATTATTTAATAATAAAACTTATCCAAATAAAGAAAATACTCATAATTAGTGTGAAAATGCAATAAACAACTCCTAGAGGAGATCATCTTGATCAGCATCAACGAAATTGTATGGAATCAATTTTGTGCTAGTAGATACATCAAGGCCATTCATGGGTTGGGCAAAGTTTGTCTTATTTTCTATAATATAGTCCTCTGGGCCAGTTTTGGTTCTTTCATGGATGCTTGATATTTAACAACAACTCTTTTACTGAACCGACATATTTTAGATCAATATCTTTTCTTACCATAATGGTAACACTTGGCCTCATATTTCCAGGTGTATTGTGGCCCACTTGTTTCTCTTGGGGCACATTATCAATATTATGTTGGCTTCTCCCCCAGTTTGAGTAACGTCCATGGGAATGCTTGCCTCTGCCTCCTCAATTTTGTCCTTGACGATTGTGCTATTGGACATGTATACCATTTGCTTCTGGAAATGGCTTAGACCCAATGGGTCTATCTTGGTGGTTTTTTAAGAGCAATGTATTGTTTTACTCGGCCACCAGTAAGCATCAAATTAGTTCTGAGTACTCAATAAATTTTTGCTCTTGGTATTGTTGTTGCATAACTATGTTGGAGGCATAAAATATTGAGTATGTTTTCTCCAGCATCTCAAAGTCTGTGATGTTTTCACCACATAAGTTTAGAATAGATGTTATTTTAAATAATATTGAATTATACTCACAAAAGTACTTGAAGTCCTTGAGGCGCAAGTGAGTCCAAACATATCGTGCCTTTGGTAGTAGCACAATTTTTTGGTATTGATAGCGTTTTTGTAGATTGGTCCATAGTTCTAACGGATCTTTGACCGTTAAGTATTCTGTTTTGAGTTCATAATGGATATGATGCCTCAAGAAGATCAACGTTTTGGCTTGATCTTGTGGTGTTGTCTTATTTTTAGCTTTAATCGTCCACTTGCTTTCGCCTCTAGGTGGATCTCAGCATCAAGAACCCATGATAAGAAATTTGCTCCCGAAATGTCTAATGCATTAAAGTCCAA
>JAOWBN010035215.1:0-10148 GCA_028565015.1 Pinguicula moranensis | reverse complement strand
CAACTATCAAGACCAAGAGGACCATCCAGTTTGTAGATTGGTGCCCTACAGGATTCAAGTGTGGCATTAACTATCAAGTTGTCATTGCTAGGTAAATGAGGTGAACATCTATTGCAAGGAGGATCCACTCTTGCATATACGGTTATCAATTCTAAATATGCTTAGACGGGTAGACTAGTATTAGGTGCTCAACATGAACTCAAAAAACCAATTCCTGCTCCCAGTCATATGATAAGATCAAGAAGATATGCCTCTAAGTGGTGGGCTTGACTGCAGACTGTACTGTCTGCCCCTGGTTCACTGAGATGTGCAGCATCAAAGTTGGTAATGGAGAAGGAACTTTGTTCTAGAATGATAAATGGTGTGATGCAATGACCCTTGCAAACAGGTATCCTCGGCTATTTATTGCGGAAAAATATAAGGAAGCCACAATTGCTCAATCAGGTAGATGGGATGGTGACAGATGGATATGGGAATGGGCACGGAGGAGGAACTGAGGAGGAATGAGCCTATGGACTACCAAGATATGTTGACATACCTGCAGGACTGGTCCTCTACAACTCAAAGAGTAGACATACACAGTTTTATAGGGAACACGAATGGGCTATACACTGCTAAGGAAGCATATAAGAAAATCTACTCTTACACTCAACCTGCTTTCACTCAATTAGAAGGGCATTTCTTGCAGCAGGTCTGGAATCAGTTTGTCTCCAAAAAAAATCAGTGTCTTCGAAGATGTTACAGGATTCCATACCAACCAAAGTTGTTTTACAGGTAAAGAGAATCATTCTGGCTAATCATAATTTAAGCTGCACTTTTGTCATGATGCAGAGGAAACCACTGAACATCTCTTCAATTCCTGTGTACTTACAACCGAGGTGTGGGCTAAGTTAAAAGCTTGGTTGGATATCAACAATAACATGCTACTGGGAGGTACAACATGGCCTTTCATTCCAAAGCTTCCTCAATATCAAACCTGTTGGGGTAAACAAAGCAGCCTGGTCCTCTATCTGGCTAGCCAAGGCTTGGACAATCTGGAGAAGCAGAAACAGGTTCCACTTTTTGGCTGAGGAAGTTAACTCATCCCAACTGTTAAATAGAATCCAATGCCTAGCATGGCAATGGACCAAGGCTGTGAGAGGGATGCACCTATTTCCTTATTCTTTGTCGGATTGGTTGATTAACCCCCTGATTTGTATGGCTTTCAAAATAATCTTCGGACTATGATTACACTTGTTCTTCTCAGGTGCCTAATTGTGACTCTGTCGCTCCATGAAGTGCATGTAAGGTACACACTGAAAAATGTTCAGGCACTGACAATGATCTAGAGCAGGTGATTCCATCTGGTTTAGATGAAGCTCAATGCAGTAGCTCACAACAGCTTCTCCAATGAGGACATGAGGTTTAGTTTTTCCTTTTGAACTGTGGGCAGGAAACTTATTTAGGAAATTGCAAGACATGGTTATTTTTATTGTCCTCATGTCATAAGTAAGGGTCTACATATCGAGGTCAATACATTAGGGACATTGTTCAAGTGCCTCTTTCCTTTTTAATGTGCTTTTAAATGACCTTTTCACTGCATGGTGATACAGGTTAGGAGGAGGGTCGGTAACAGTGGCTGTTTTTTTTTATAAAAGAGACAATTTGTTGCAACACTAAACAAGTGAGGTGGCAAAAAAATCACATGACTACGATCCTATAAGGTAAACAGGCCAAGCCTTGCTATCTACTACAGTAAAGACACATGGAGTCATATGGCGGTCTGCATAGCTGTTGGTTGAGATCTATGCATGAATATCCTCTAGTTCTTTGCTTAAAAGAAATTTACAGCAATCTCATCGACCTATGCTATAACGTACACAGGCCGAGCTAGGCCTTAAGCAAGGTAAAGACACCTATAGTCATTTTTTTATGGCAGCCTGCATAGCTTAGAGTCAAGGGATCAATTTTGCTCACCTCTTGTTTCTTTCCTCGTTACCCACGAGAAGAATTCCTGATCTATGTATTTAGTACTTGATGTATGTGATGGATTTTAGACCCTAGTCTTCAAACTGAAACTACAGACTATTTTTCACTTTTTTACTTTTTCTTCTTTTGTTTGTTCTTACCCCTTGGTAACAAATTGTAAATATTGCTATTATTCAATGAATTTTTGGCTTATCAAATTATTAACCTCCAACTGTGGCCCTTGGCGGTGACCTTGCCAAGGTGCAGCGAGTTGTTTGCATGATTTCCAACTCAACCAGCGTAGCTGAGGTTTTCTCAAGGATTGATCACAAGTTCGATCTCATGTATGCAAAGCGTGTGTTTGTGCATGGTACGTTGGTGAGGGCATGGAAGAAGGAGAGTTCTTTGAATCTCTTGAGGACTTGGCTGCTCTCGAGAATGATTATGAAGAAGTAGGTGTTGAGTCTGCCGAGGGAGAAGATGAAAACGAGGAGTAATAGATCATCCGGTGAATGTGCAAGCTAAGATTGAACCAATATGCTCTCATTGGTTTTAAGTTTTTTTACAAGCTTTTATTCAGATTGATTTTCATGTTTGTTTGTCTAAAAAAAACTGTGTTAATAGTTTCTTAGTGATAATTATGTATTAATTATTTTGTTTCATAAATTTTAGTTATTTTTAATATATGATTATATGTTAAAATTCTATAAATGAATTTTACGAACATAATTATGTCTTATATTCATTTAAATTATTATGTGTTAATTAGAATAAAATTTTAGTTTTTTTTAACTATGTGTTAATAAATTTAATACGCTAAATATGTCTTTTATTATGTCTTCATCGGTAATTATATGTTAGTTGCCATGTCAAAAGAAGGCCCGCAGCAACCATATTCGTGAATGATTGTCTATGGCTGATTTTTAAGTGAGACTTTTTGGCTCCACCAAACATATAAGCCCTCACGTGGAATAGTGAGTACTATATAGAAAGCTGGTTTTTATGTGGCACCGTCTACCTAGATGCTTACTAAATCGGTCCATGCTGAATATTTTAACTACGAGTTAAATTAAATTGTTAAGTGTTAACAGATTAATTATGCTAATTAGTTTAGCAATAATTATTTTTTTGAATGAGTTTTATTTCATGATGATTAAATTTTCTTGAAATATTTTGATTATATCGCATGTGATGATTATGAGTCTAGCGAAATTTTTGAACTTGTTATATGATCAGAGTTTCTTTTAAAAAAAAATTAATTTACCTTGTGCCTAATGTCCTTCAAAAAAATTTAAAAAAAATATACTTCTAGATATGACACCCCCAGTATGATTAATGAACTCTTTTCAAATGATAAGCTCAATTGAATAAACTATGACATGTGGCATAGGAAGAATCAGTATCTCTTGAATGAGGAAAATGTCTTGGAAAACATTACCTCTAGCATGGTTGGACCCGAGAAACCAAATGATCGGAAAATCTGGAATATAAGAGGTAGAATGCCATTTATGATGAATGGTTCAAGAAGGATTGTTTTGCGCTATACTATATTGTATTGCATACATGACGACCTGATTAGACAATTTGAGGTACATTCCACTCGTATGGCAATATGGGTTAAACTTAAGACAACGTTCGGGCGGACCTCAGATACAAGGCTTCGTACCTTGCATCTGAACTGGCTACAGTACAAGATTGATTAGAGTCGACCTATACTTGAACATATTAGCACAAGGACTGCAATGTCACGTGACCTTATGGCTGGAGGAATTCAGATCTCTAAGTATGAGCAAGTTAATAATTTAATTCATTCACTACCTGATGACAGAGAGGATAGTCGCTGGACTCCATTTTAAGTTTTTAAAGTCCCATAATGTTAGTATCAAGATATCTTTAGACATAGCTAAGCAACAAGAAAGCCGAAATGTCAAATTTCTAGAGTATGAGTTCCAAACTATCGGTGAAATAAAACGTAACAGTGAGTTGTATGAGTTGCAATAAGACTTGTCGCTATCTCTTGGTGATGAGGAGAGTTTGTCTTCCCAAGTCATCCAGATAATGATGGAAACTTGCCAAACGATGAGGATCAAACATAGGCAATGATGATGTGATTATGATCCCCACGAGTCAAATGGTTAGTGGAAGTGTATCATTACCTATGAAAGTGTAGGAATAGTGACCTAAAGCACAAATCATTATTGATGGCGCGCTTGTTAGCTTCATGAACAAAATGTATTTGTTACGTGAGTTTTATGTTTATATAGATCATTTGGGTTGATGACTCAAATTGTGTAACTCCATAGAAATACTTGAAACTCTAAAAAAAAGTCCCTGGTCTTATGTCATTAACTCATAACCTTAGATGACAATAAAGACTAGTGTGTGGATTAATGCATTATCATGTTAATATATACTATAAATTTATACACCTAAACCTACCTCCACGATGAACAGTATTTCCCGCCCCTTCAATCCTTTCCTTCTGTCGAAATCATCGGAGAATCTCGCCGGCAACTAGCCATCACCACCACCACACACACACACACACAACTGATATCACTCCCTAGGCTGCCTTTGGCTCCTAGGGAGACCATCCACAGACTGAGATCAAACCCTTCTCCCTGCCCTCTCTGTTTTTATTCACTTTCAAAACTTAAACCATGAACTCTTCTCTCCCATGGCAGATCCCTTCGCATCAACTGAAGAAGATGCACCGAGCAGCTGTCCGAGCTGGGAAAGCTATTATGACACAAACTACTACCCAAGGAAAGGCAAACCACAAGAAAAATTTTGCCGAGGCACTGGGAGTCAAAGATCTACGCCCGATACACTCAAGGTTGGGGCCAAAACCAATTCCATCTTGTGGCCTAGTGAATGCTACATTCTTTGTTACAAATTTTCCGCATGACTGCTCCACTAACAGACTTGAACGGTTGCTGGCAAGATAGAGTGAACTGGGCAGCTTAAAGAGTGTATGCATAGCACATAAACTGGGAAAGAATGGATTACCGTTTGCTTTTGCAGAGTACGAAAATATCCAAGACGTGGTAGCTCTTAAGGGGTCTGTTCAGCAACTATGGCTTGGTCCGTTCAAGCATACTATCAACCTGGCAAGATTTCCTCTCGGGCGACAAATGATTCTAGATAAAATAAACAATCTTCCACGGTGCAGAAGCTTCCCGCTCGTTGGACCATGTCCAATAAGCATGATGGGGGGCGTTCACGAGTCTGAACAAAACAATACTGCAACATGATGAGACTTATCCGACCATCTATCTAGAATCTAAGACTGACTCATGGCCTAGCCCATTATACTTTGGCACACTGAAGAATCTGGATGGCTTTAGGAATTTCAGATTTCTTTGAGAAGAGTAGGATACCTGAACATAATTGTTAGTCCGCTGGATGCTTTAAGAGTTATTCTGTGGGAAGAGGATACCAGTGATATGAAGACACTACTTCTGAAGGATGTGAACTGGCTAATGAACTGGATTAGCAACCCCGTAAATGCTCAGAACAGTGTTGTTATCCCTCTCCCTACAATGCGTCAAACGTGGATCAAGGTATACAGACCTCTGAATGCTTGGATAAGGAAAACTTGGCCAAGATAGCAAATTTGGTGGGGAAACTGGTGCGTATAGATGATACCTCACTCAAAAAGAGATATTTGGAGGTTGCACAAATGCTCGTGGAAGTTCCCCTGGGTAAGGTAATTCCACATTATATTGACCTAACTCTAAATGGCAAACACTTCCCTTTGTATGTACAGGAAATTCAGACAAAATTTAGTTGCCTTATATGGGATGATCTGGATGGGTCTCTATTGGAAAGCTTTGATGCAGATTGGAATGAAATGGCTTCTGGAGTAGATATTTCTAAAGATGGCTCAGAGCACTCTGAAATGGTTGTCATTAACCCTCAAAAGAAACCTAACACTAGTGGTCTAGTCACTTCAAATATTAAAGAGATTGTTGAATGGTTACCTGGTAAAATTGATTGGTGGCCAAACACATTACCTCAGCTATCTCTTAAGGCAGCAGAGGCAGAGGCCGATCCTCAGAGTGGATGCAATGACATGGTAGTTTCTACTTGTCCTATTCTATCTCAGCCAAATTATGCAATGCTGAAGGGCAGTGATGCTTCTAACTTAATGGAATCAATGGATCTGGAATCTTTGGAATATACAGCAGGTGAGACTCAGCTGATTGCCTCCCCCTGGTAGTAGAAGATGGTGCTGGTAAGATGATTTGTTTTCAGGCGGAATCTTCTTCTGATGAAAGATGCATCTCATCAGACACTATGGACAGTGACCCTAATCAGGGACAGCTAGTGGATGCAGCTCTCTTAGAAGTTCACTTAAGTGAAACCTCGCCAAAGCCTATTAACATAATTCTAGTGGACAATAGTGCTCTAGACTCTAAAATAACTCAGATCGAAATTGACACACGGGGTGTGGATTCACTGGAACCTAAAGTAGTGGGACAGATTGAGGCTTTTCCTCCCCTTGGGACACATATTCAAGAAACCCCTCCACCAAAACCTAAAGTTCGAGGAAGGTGTCCCAAAATTAGAAGTCAGACACGCAAGGAGATTGATCTGGACAGAGATAAGGACATTGCCAATCTTAAGAATTGGATTGGCAATATAACTAACCAGAAACCAATCAACTCTGATGGAGGTTTTTCCTATAAAGAAACTACTCTAACTGAAGTTCAAATTCGGGCAGAAGCTGAACTGGCTATGAATGTTGGGAGTGATCTTGGTATATCATATGAACCCAATCCTGATTTATGTTGTCAAATGTTGATGAAGCTAAACTCCAACCAATCAACTCTCAAGGGGAACACGATCTCTGTCACAAAGCTTTCAGAGCAGAAAACATCCTTACCATGAAAGTACTCACATACAATGTGAGGGATCTTGGAACCCAAGGTAGGAGGAGGCGTGTTAAAGAGTTAATAAATAAAGAAGGGGCAGACTTCATCAGCCTACAAGAAACTATAATGACAATGGTGGACAAAAATCTTTGTGAGTATCTATGGAACAATTCAGACTTTGATTAGGTATATAGTAGCTCAAATGGTCAATCAGGGGGACTTCTTTGCATCTGGAATAAAAATATGTTCTGTAAAAAGTTAATCCTATCAGGGGCTGGCATCTTGGGTGTAGAGGGAAACTGGCACAGTGAGGAGCAAATCAGTATAATGATAAACGTGTATGGCCCTTCTGATCTCCAAGGAAAAATCAATCAATAGGAGGAAATATATGAGTATTATCATACACGGAGAGGCAGCAAGTGGTGTGTTATGGGTGATTTCAACGCCATTTTGGAGGAATGGGAAAGAAAGGGATCCTCTCAGATAGATTACACACCTGAAATAGTTGCATTCAAACACTTTGTCAACAGAATGGAGCTGAAGGATCTACAGATGATAAGAAGACAATACACATGGTATCTAAAATCCCTCAGATCTATGAGTAGGTTAGATAGGTTCCTAGTAAACATCAATGGTTGGGGAAGGAAATGGCTTGGACCCAAACTGGGCTGGACAAAGATGACTCAGATCACTGCCTAGTCCAGTTGTGCTCGAAGCAAGTGAACTGGGTTCCAAAGCCCTTAAGGGTACTGGACAGCTGGCTGGAAGATGCTGAGTATAATCAACTTGTATGTAATATCTGGTCTGCTCCAAGCATGCCCTGTTATGCAAGTCAGCGCATAAAGGATCAAATCAGACTTGTCCGCAATGGGATCAGAGAATGGAAACTTTTAAGACCTAGGGACTTATTCATGGAAAGGAGGAAGTTACTACGGGAGTTGGAGCAACTGGAACTGGAGGCTGAAATAGCACCTTCTGTCAGTAGGAATACAGCAATGGAAGCAATAAATCTGAGACAAGAGATTGATCAGCTGGCCATACAGTTAGACAGTCAGACTTTTCAGCAAGGCCGCATAAAATGGATCACACAAGGGGATGCTAATTCAACATACTTTCACAGATGCATTAATAGGAGGAGGAGGAGGAGGAAAAACTGTATCAACGGAATTCGGTCAGGTGAAGCATGGATTGATGATCCTAAAGCAATTAAAAGATGCTTCAGAGACCACTTTGCTACCAGATTTATAGAACCACTCCCAATAAGATCCAGGATAAGCAACATGACATTTAGACAATTTTCCTCTGCTGCAAATCAGAGATTAGTATCCCCCTTCTCTGAAACTGAAATACTAGAAGCCATTAGCTGCTGTGATAGTGGCAAGAGCTCAGGACCGGATGACATTAACTTTAAATTTATTAAGCATTTCCTCCCTACCATGAAGAATGACATTCTGCAGATGATGTTGGAATTTTATAAGAATAGCAAACTGCTCAGGGGAGTAATGCAGCACATATCACACTTATTGCCAAAACTGAAACTCCAATGCAACTGGATGATTTTAGGCCTATTACTCTAATAGGATCTTTGCCTAAAGTCATATCCAAGGTCCTGGCAATGAGATTGCCAACTGAAATCGAAGATATCATCTCTACTACTCAATCAGCTTTCATCCGAGGCACGAGGCTACATGATAGTGTTCTTGTGGCTAGTGAGGCAATTGATAAAATGAGAAAATTGAAAATTCTTGCCATCATCCTTCAAGTAGACTTTGAAAAAGCCTTCGATACTGTCAACTAGAATTACTTATATGAGGTGATGGCCAAGATGAATTTTTCAAGTTGCTGGCTGTGGTGGATAAAGGCCCTGCTTGAATCAGCTTCAGCTTCGGTCCTGGTGAATGGAATTCCCTCCTCTGAATTTTATCCTAGTCGAGGTCTCAAGCAAGGGGACCCTTTGTCCCCTATCTTGTTCCTCCCAGCAGCAAAAGGCATGTCCGTGGTTATTAACAAAGCAGTACATTTGAAGATGGTACATGCAATCTCTATTGGCAGAGGAAACTTATCCTTGTCCCATCTCCAGTTTGCGGATGACACACTGCTGTTTGGTCAAGCTAAATGGAGTACGATCAGGACATATAAAGTTATCTTGTAAAACTTTGAGCTCCTATCAGGCCTGAAGATCAACTAAAAAAATTGTTACTTAACCGGAATGAATGTCCCAGCTGAGATGTTGAATGAGATGGAAACCTTCTTAGATTGTCAAACCCAGCATCTCCAAATAAGATATTTAGGCTTTTCAGTAGTAGGAAGCCACCATAGAATGTCTAGCTGGGTACCTGTTATGAACAAATTGGAGAAAACACTCTGCTCGTGGAATCATAAACACCTCTCCTCCGGTGGGAGGCTGGTGCTTCTAAATTCAGTTCTCTCAGCCATCCCTTCTCATTACCTTGCTCTATATAAGGCCTCCTCTTCAGTACTGAAAAAACTAAACTTATCCCTGAGGAACTTCTTATGGAACAGCACGTAGTCTGCAAGGAAAATGAAATGGATAGCCTGAAAAAAGATATTACAGCCAAAAGAAAAAGGTGGGCTAGGGGTGCGCAATATTGATTTCTTCAATCGGGCTATGCTAGGGAAATGTGGACGAGAAATTCTGTCTGATAAGAGCACATTGGCAAAAGATATTCTGCTAGCAAAATATGGACAACGTGGAGTATTAACTGTGGGTGGATTTTGAAAACTCAAATCCCTTGAACAACCTTCAGATGTTAGAAGAGAAAGAAGAAGGGGGGATAGATATGCATCATGTTGGTGGAAGTAATTGAAGGGGGTACTACATGAACCATGGTTCCAAGATGCGGTAAGGATTACCCTGGGGACTGGGAAAAAAATATTATTTTGGAAGGATACGTGGATTCATCAATCTAGACTCGATATAATTGGTGTTGATGATGAATACTCTGACGCATGTTACACAAAATTTTATTCTGAAAAATTTTTTATTCTGGAAATTTTTTTTATTCTGGAAGACTGTTGCTGATGAATACTCTGACGCATGTTACACAAAAATTGGTGTATATCAACTTTTGGTGGTAGTTCCCTTCATCTGTGACGCTTTCCAGGTCCTTATGGAACAACAAAGTATAATGCCAGATATTTATGTACTGACATTGTCCAGAAAGAACTTCAGAGACAGTTTGGATTTGGCTCAACAAATCTCACATCGAGATCCTTCAACTCCTGGCCTGTTTTAAAATTGGATACAGAGTTGTTCCACTCAGTCAAAGGGCATGAAGGTTTTTGTACGGTGTAGGAAACATG
>JAOWBN010035204.1:0-10149 GCA_028565015.1 Pinguicula moranensis | reverse complement strand
AACCAGCTCTCTTAGGAGATTTATGAATAAAATATCCAGTAAACGAACCAGGCCCCCATCAAGTACCATACTTGTGGAACTTGACGTTTATTTAATCACTCATTTAGAGATTGAGCAGATAAGTGTAGGTGATGAAGATGTTGACTGGATGTTTTTCGATATTCTTGGCTGGTGGAGAAGCAAATCACGAGATTTTCCAGTATTATCGATTATGACAAAAGAGGTTTTAGGATGTCCAGTTTCAACCGTTGCCATAGAACAAACATTTAGCCATGGAGGGTACATTTTAAGCGAAACCCGTTCAAACTTAAGCCCCTGGATGTTGGAATATCAAACGTGCATGCATGATTAGATAGTAGCGGAGCATAAGGTTCAAGAACATCAATTCATTGAAGAGGATATATTCGACATAAATGAAGATGGCTCAATGACAAACACATACGCATCAAGTGCAACCAATTTTGAATGATTAAATAGGTAATTAAGGTAAGAAACTGAAGAACTACGTGGGCTTTGATTTATTTATGAATACACATAAATGATACGTAGGAAATTCGATTATAAATGTTAATTCATTTATAGTTAAATTCAAGCTCTTTCCATCCCTCTTTTTTTATTATTATTTAATTATATTGTAAATTAAATTAATTTAAATTATAAATATAAATGTTAACGTACATTTATTTATGTTAATGTAATAAATGTAAATGTGACTTCATTTATATGGTCAATCATCAATGTAATTTTATTTATATTTTAACTTATAAAATTTGATTTATAAATTATGATATACTTATATATAAATAATATTTGTATACTAATATATTTATTATATATAAATTTATTTGTTTATGGAACTTAATATATATATATATATTATAGATTTATATGACAAATACAAGAAAATAATTTTTTCTTATAAAAATGAAAGAAGCAAATTTTTCCTTAAAAAAATTTCAAAAAAAACTCGGTTACGCCGGTGGTTTGAACCGTATTTAAACCGTGTTGAAACCATCATAAAACTGTCCGAAACTGGCCTGAACCAATACTTCAACCGATTAGAAGGTTTTCGGCAATCTAACCGCCAACCGGAGGAAAATGGACAAAAAAAAAATGGATATTCAAGGTTAATTTAATGTTTTAATTTTTTTAAAAAATGACTCTCTCTCTAAAAATTTCTCGCTGCCTTCTCTCTAGAAAAAACGCAAATCCCATGTCTTCATCAACAAATCACGAAGGGGCTTCCTCAAGTGCCCCTCCGCCCCCAGTTCCAATACCAGAAGAAGTAATCTCAGACACTACTCCAGTAGACTTTGATAAGGAAGAGCAATGGACTCCTGTGAAACGTCGCAACAGGCCCTCCTCCTCTCGAAATTGGTTGAAAGGAGATGCCCCAGAAATAAAATCCCTGCCTTCCTTCATCAAGAAGCTCACAGCAGAATCCATCTCCTTTCATTTCTCCAATTTTCCACCTTCCTGGAAAAAAAAGAAAATGTGGCAAGTCTTCTCTGCATATGGGCAAGTTTGTGATGTCCATACGCCAAAACGAGTCTGCACCCAAGGTACCAGATTTGGTTTTGTTCGTTTTACTAAGAACTCTGCTCATCCACTGCTACAATCAAAGCTGAATGGAATATGGATTGGATCTTATCAAAATCGTGTCAGTACTGCAAGGACTTCGTGGCAAGATTCTACACTACCTGCAAAGTCCACTGAAGGGGAAATGTCTATGGTAACCTCAGAGGAAAACAAACCTCCGGGTAAGATGCTCACTATACAGTTCAAACCTGATCCGCAAGAACACAATGGTTACTTAAATGCCTCATAGGCATACCAGCCCCTTTGCTGGACTTGGGAAGCATGAAAATAATTCTAACCGAAGCAGGATATGAAGGAGGACACACTACCAGAATGGAAGGAGGTGAAGTGTTAGTCAAGCTGAAATCCACAGAGGATCAACTGCGCCTGTTAACAGATGCAAGCACCACGCAACGTCTATGCTTACACTCTCTGCGCCCATGGCAATTAATCAATGGACGGCTTGCTCGACCTGCATGGGTGCAAATCTGAGGAACCTCTTTACACTGTTGGTATCCAGCTTTTTTCGAAGTGATTGCCGCATGACTGGGAACTCTAATCGCTATTGACGAGAAGACAAAATCTCTAACAGAAATGCAATATGCTAGACTCAATATTCTCACCAGCTCGAACGAACCTCTGCATCTAAATATTGATGTAGATACGGGTGATGAATCCTTCATTGTACAGGTCTCTGAAGAATATTCCAGCCAAGGAAGGGGTTGGGGCTTCACTGAAAACATCTGGAACAAGCGAGTAAGGAGCAACCACCTTAAGGAAGACGTCTGCCAGTATTACCCAACAAGAAAGTCAATGACAAAGACGATGGCAAAAGCGACGGGGAGGTCAGTACCGGCAGTCAACACAATACTGTAGCCACTGGTAACGGCTCTATTTCGGATGCAACGGAATTCTCTGAATTGGGGGGATGTTTCGAGGTAAATGGTATGGAAAATTAGAGAATTAATTACTCTGCTAAGATGGCACAAGGATCAACAAAACTCCAGTAGAAATCTTCCGATATCGAGGCAGAATTAATGACGGGAAATTAGGACAATTCAATTGGTAAGAAACACTCAATCACGGAAACGCTCATTCAAACCAAAACTAATATGCCCAACGGGAATGAAATCCAAAATCTGGTCTTCAATGGAGCCCGAAAAGGCTCCTTTACAGCACTGTTGGCCCAACAACACATGAATTTAAACTTGAGGCCAGAAGTTCCTCTCATCGGAAGATCCAACCCTCCACTTATTCCTACAATACAAGTGGAAAACTTCTCAGTTAATCAGGTGACTCCAGCAAGTCAGGAATCCGCAAACTCGGATCCTTTTGGCATCATGCCGCTACTCGAGTTAATGCCAAATTCCTTGGCAGCAAAAAGATCCGAAGTCTACGTTCCTCTCGACCCGGTAATTAACTCTGCACTCAGACTTATAGAACATTCCAGACATATCAGTGGGATAACAGAAGAAACAGCAGTGGCCTCAGATGACAACACAATCCCCTCTCCTTCTTCTCAATCCGAGGCAATTATAGACCTAGCCTTGGAATTAGGCGTTTCGCCACGAACACCAAGGGTAGATCTTCTGTCCCGTTTGGATCTAATGCATGAAAGGCATCAACAATAGCAAGAGTCAAGAGAGAAAAGAATAGTTTCTCACAAGTAATGAGAATATTGTCATATAACATCTGCGGCTTAGACACGAGGAGGAAACATGCTGAGATCAAAAGGACGGTCAGAACTCAAAGGATAGATCTAATTTGTATCCAAGAAACCAAGCTCTCTTCTATGAACCGTTGGTTATGTAGCCAACTATGGCCAAATGAGGACTTCGATTGGTGCCACCGTGAAGCAACAGGAAGTGCAGGGGGGATATTATGCGTTTGGCAGAGAACAAGCTTTCAGATGGAACGCAATTGGTCAGAAGATGGAATTCTGGGACTTGAAGGAAGCTGGGGATCCGTACCTATCAAACTTCTGAATCAACCGAGATCCTGCTGCGAGGTGGTGCGTAGCCGGTGACTTCAACTCAATCAGACAGCCCGGTGAACGTCGTAGCCTCACTCCTATTCGGCAATCAGAGATAAATGAGTTTAATCAATTTATACTAGACTCTGAGCTTATAGAATTTCGGTCTGACCAAAGCTTGTTTCACTTGTGTCTCTCGTGGAGGGGGATGTCAAAGCAGACTGGACAAATTTCTTTTATCATAAAAAATGGCTTATGCAGTGACCGAAGATATATCAACTCGACCTGGATCGCACAATTTCAGATCATAGGCCTATCCTCTTACAGCAGGATGAGGTGAACTTGGGACCTAAACCTACGAAAACATTGAATTGCTGGGAACAGGAAGCCAGCTTCGCCGATTTTGTCAAAGAAACTTGGTCATCTATAGACATCTCAAGCAACTACATATTCACTCTACAATAAAAACAACGCCAGATGAGAGCGAAATTGCGAGAGTGGAACAAGACAGTCTTCGGATGTGTTGACGGGAATATTGAGTCTCTCAGAACTGATATTAATATGCTGGGTTATGCACCTGAACAAAACTCCCCAACGGATGCTCAAAAGAATCAGAGGCATGAATCATGGCAAAAATTACAACGAGCCTTACACAACAATGAGTCATTATTGTTGCAGAAATCTAGAGCTAGGATAATCCGTGAAGGTGACGGAAACACTTGATTCTTCCGGGCAAGATTGAGCACGAACAAATTGAGGAACTCTATCAAAGGCATGAGATTTAACGAAACCTGGTCAGAGGACGTTGCCACAATTAAAGCGGACATTACTCAACATTTTGTGGACAGATATTCCACTGATCTGTGGCAGAAACCTATGCTTGATCTCCCTGTAACAACAATGCTGAACACAGAAGATAAACACTTATCTAACTGCAGAGTTCACGGCAGAGGAGATAAGAGCTTCTGTGTGGAGCTGCTCTCCCTCAAAGTGCCCTGGACCGGACGGTTTCAACACATTTATCCAAAATCATTGGGATACTCTTAAACATGAATACATTGGCTTCATCCAAGAATTTCACAAAACTGGAAGATTGTCAAAGAGCCTCAACTCCTCTTTTATCACCTTGATCCCGAAAATGGCGAGCCCTGAACTGGTGGAACATCTTCGGCCTGATTACCAGTGGGTACAAAATCTTGGTAAAACTTCTAGCTAACCGGATGAAGACAATGATGCACAAGGTCATCTCCAAGACACAAACGACTTTCATTTAAGGGCGACAAGTCTTAGACGGAGTGTTGGTGGCGAATGGAGTGATTCATTCAATCAAAACCTCCAAAAAACCAACTGTTCTTATGAAGGTTGACTTCGCCAAAGCTTTCGACACCGTAGATTGGAACTTTATGTTATCAATGCTATCCAAACTTGGTTTCAACTCTACCTGGACAAGTTGGATCAAAGAGTGCACACCTACATCCTACGCTGCAGTTCTTATTAATGGGAGTTGTGGGGAGGAGTTCAAGCTGCATAGAGGGATCCGACAGGGAGACCCGCTATCCCCGTTCCTATTTCTAACGGTTGTGGAAGGCCTAAACTTGCTACTGAACAGGGTTGCTGAGCTAGGAAAACTGACAGGAGTAAAAGTTGGATCAACAAATATTACACATTTACAATATGCTGACGATACTTTACTTTTTGCTGCAGGAACTTCAGAAAACATCAAATTCCTAAAAGGCATTCTCAGAATATTCGAATTACTCTCCAGCCTATCCATAAACTTCTCTAAGAGTCGTTTATTTGGTATACATGTCCATGAGAGGAAGCTGAATAGGTTCATAGATCACATGCAATGCAAAATTGGATCCTTACCTTTCATGTATCTCGGGATCCCAGTAGGAGGAAATGCAAGGCGCAAGAAAATGTGGGATAATGTTCTGGAGGTAGTACAAGGAAGAGTAAACAAATGGAGCAACAAATTCCTTTCAGCAGCCGACAGAGTAACACTTATCAAATCTGTTCTATCGAGCTTACCAATATATTATCTCTCTATGTTTTTGGCTCCTATACAAGTTCTTCAGAATATTGAAAAGATCCTGCGATCTTTTCTTTGGAAAAATAAAGGCTCGCAGGCAAGACCAATCAATTGGATTGGTTGGCAGAATCTAAGCAAAACAAAAGCAGAAGGTGGTCTTGGAATTAAACAGCTGGACTTGATGAACAAAGCACTTTTGGCAAAGTCGTTGTGGCGACTCCAGACGGAACCCGACAACTTATGGTGTAAAATAATACGTACTAAATATTATAAACATTCTGATCATTTTGCAGATTGGAGCTTAATCACAATGCCAGAGTCAACATCCCATTACTGGATGGATATTTGGAAGCTTTTAGCTGCTCCATGGCTAAACAACAGTATGAACCTGGAGATGAAAGGAGGAGATAAAGCTTTATTCTGGCGCTACAATTGGACAGGCAACGGATGCCTTGCACTGTCATACAACAAACTCTACAAAATCAGCAGCCAATAGGATCACACAGTAGCAGAAATTGTGCACTGGCAGCAGGATATAGCGACATGGAGATTATGTTTCAGAAGAACACTAAGACAGAGAAGAAGATCTGTTGTCAGAACTTCTAGAACACCTGAAAAAAGTTCAGCGACCTCACAAGAACGAGCTTGACTTCTGGAAATGGTCCGGGGACGCTACCAGTTCTTATTCCATAGCCTCAGCATATTTAGCGCAGAACCTTTCTCACAATTCCGAGGCAGATAATGCCAAACATCTAGCTAATGCTTGGGGACATATAACTCCAAGGAGAATTCAGCTCTTCTCATGGAAGCTACTTCAATCAAAAATCCCCACAGCAGACAACATGTGCAAGCGCAGAGTGAACATTGAACGCAATTCACGGAGATGTGTACTATGTGGAGGGGCATATGAATCTGTCATCCACTTGTTCATCCAATGCCCGAATGCTGAGGAACTATGGCAAGGCGTTCACAGTTGGTTTGGCAAATCATACACTAGCTCTCAAGACATCACTGAACACTTCAGCAACCATATGGCAGGAATACAAGGAAGAGCAGGGAGGATATTTCGAAAGCACTATGGCAAGTTACATTGTGGAGAATCTGGAGGGAAAGAAATGCAATTCGTTTTGACTCATCAACCGGGACAACCCCAGCTATAGAAATGATCAAAGTCAATTTATGGTACTGGGTTTTGGCACACTACAAAATTCACCGTGGCATCTCAATTGCAGACTGGATGTGGCTTCCAGATATGTGTTGCAAAATGTCTTTTAAATGTATGCACTAGATATGATGTATAGATATAAGTTGTACTTGCTTGATAGGGAATCATACACCTTGTCATATATATTCCGGTCAATTTCGGCATTTTAACCCAAAAAGTAATTACCATTTTTTTTAAAAGTCGGTAATCGACAAAAAATCGGTGATAATCGACAACCGAACCACCCATGTCTACAAATAGACAAGGCAAATTCTCCCATGGATATGGATGAGAACCACCCTTTACTCTTTGTGCCAGCCTTACTATCATCCTTTCCCGTATCCTCCTCCTCGATTTCACTGTCGCTGCTGACAATCTCCTCTTTGTCCAGGGAAATGATATAGCGCAAGAATTCTAGCGCAAGAATTCTAGCGCAAGAATTCCACAAGAATGGTGAGCCCCGTGTGTTTAACGCCAAGTGGACGATTGTGATTGGTGTTTAACACGCATGACCCACCATTCTTGTGGTTTTCTTGCTAAAAATTCTTGCGCTATATCATTTTCCCTTTGTCCATCATACTCTCTCCCTGATCTACTGGTACAACTGGCATGTTATCTTTCCCATTCTCACTCAGTAAAATCAATCTTTGCCTCTTTCGGTGAATCATTCCAGACTCTATTATTTTTAGGTTGCACCTTGGAACCACCCTTGTTTACAGAAGTTTCAGTTTTCTTTCCACCTTCGGACCTAAGCTTCTGAAGCTGGTTTACATAAAAAGCCCCAGAATCGGGAGTTCCATTCTCTTTAGCATTCACTAATATGCTTTCCCTCTTACTATCAGGTGAAAAATCTTTAGAACCGTCACCATCTCCACCATCATTTTCAGATTCATCCCCACTCTTTTTTTTTGAGCTCGCTCCTTAATGCCATTTTGCTGTCCTTGCTTCCTCGCTAGGTTATTCATTACAGGGTTACTTGCCAGTTTTGACTTCTTCATTTCCTCGGCACGAGCACCAGCGTCCTTCTTTAGCTGCAGAAATATGGCATCAAAGTCCTTGTATGAAGTCCGCTTCAGATCATAAATTCCTAAGAACTCCTTCTTAACCATAGAAAGAAAATCATCTACGTATAATAGATGGATTATTCACTGATACACAGCAACGAACACGAGCCCAAGTTCATTCTGAAATGTCCACTTAAGAGTATATGAAGCACTTGGGACATCATAGTTGTTGGAAAACGTTATAAAATGTTTTTCAAATCATTTAAATTGTATTAATTTTGTATTAATGCAATTAAGTGCTAATTAATCATAATTATGTATTAGGATTTACATCCCTATAAATAGGTGATTCCAGCACCTATTCTACATACAAAATTACTTATCTCATGTGTTGAAACTCAGTCCAAAATACTCTCGAATTGTTGTCTCGCCATCTTCGGAGAAGAGATTTGAGTTCATGAATTCATCGGGACTTTTATAGCCTCCGATTTTGTTCGTGATATAATCAACCGGAAGGACTACGATCTAAACCACTTCCGCACAAAGTTATGGAATTTGTTTCACGTATTTTGTTAGATACGTTCTAACTGTTTTAGGATCTATGATCCACATACTCAATGGGGTTCTCATCGGCCTCCCTGTTTATTATTTATCAATGTGTAAGACTCCAAAAACTGTCTTAGCAGAGTTAAGCCAAATGATGAACAATTTTCAATAGGGCGGCACACTATTGAGCAAAAAAAGATACACTGGGATATCTTGGAATCAAGTGGTGCAATGGAACTTGTGCTAATAATGGACTAGATCAAAATTTATTGGGTCCATTGCAAATGGAGTTGAAAGAGTCACATTGACAATTCTGTTAGCTTTGTGCTAATAATGAACTATATTAAAATGACTCTATCAAATTACAGTGTTTCTATTAGTGAAGTTGTTGAAACTCAATACATCAAATGACGCAATGCATATTGGGTCGTAACAGAAACAATCTATATGTACAATTACAAGGATAAGGCTACGTACAGCTGACCCCCCAGATCCCAACTTAGTTGGGAATATATTGGTTACATTGTATTGTTCTTATTTTTGTAAGTGGTCCAATGGAGGAAAAATGGATGATTGATACTAGTATTTCCTTTGTAAGCAACACATGTAATGGAGAATGACATGTTTTTATGTCATTTACAAGCGTCTTCTTCGTGCACTATTGCATTGTATTTCTCCTTCTATAAAAGGGGTACATTCATAATAAAATGATACTATAGTACGAAATTTTTCTACTCCTTTGTACAATTGATTATTTATAGTTTTCTCTACATGATTTTGATTTGCTATACTTAATAGTTACTTTATTGTGTTTTCGCATTAATTTTATAATATGTTATCAGCACTAATTCTACTATGGCGTTTGGGCATATTTTTTATTTCAATAGTTTCGAAAAGGTGAAAATCTTGATAGTTGAAAATTCTATTGAATTGGTAAGAGTAGATTTTGATTACTGTATTAGATCCCATATGTTAATTTCATGTTTCGAAAATCATTTGAGCTATTTTATCATGATAGATATATGTACTTGATTAGTTGAGATATATCTTCTAAACTGTCCATTCGGATCTGCACGAGAAAACTCTTGGAAAATGTCTTATGTTTAGATAGTGTATTATTTTAACTGCTGCAACTGCAATACCCATAATCAACCTCAGACTCGGCCTTCATGCCAATTTTTTTTTGTTGGAATCCTTTTCTTATATAATGATCAAGGACATGAACTCTTGGTTTGTGTTTGTTGGTAGGTTTGGTAGGTGAAATCCGCACGTGCACCACATAAACCTACTACACAGACAATTTGTATAAGTAACGATAAACCGAATCATTTGTATCAATTGAATATCTTCAATAACAGAAGTTTTTCCTGTTTTTTATTTTACAATTGGGTATCAGAGCCGTTATGACACATTTCGCCCAAATTCTGGCGTCGTTATTTCTCCTCTGCCACCGGAACCGGTCCCAAAATGTAGCGTATCTTCTTCTTTATCGGATTTGCTCCGTACCCGATGGTTTCTGGCCGCCACTGCAGCGCACGTGCCGCTGCTGAAAAATGCAACCTACGGCGGTTTTTCGCCATTTTCGGGAGTGTCCGGTGTCGAAATCGTCGTAAGCCACTGCCATTGCGATCTCCGTGAGGAGAGCTTTCTGCACGTAGGTCGCTTGCAGCGCGTGGATGGCACGAAATGCCACCAGAGCTCGAAGATAGAATCTTCGTCTCAGTTTGCTCGTCACAACTGTCTAATCGGTTTTGGTTGATTTCATGTCGTTTAATGTATATTGGTATTTTATTGGATATGGTGAATTATTTGA
>JAOWBN010035193.1:0-10149 GCA_028565015.1 Pinguicula moranensis | reverse complement strand
TGCTGAAATCAAAGAATGTTCTTACTGATGTATTCCTCAAGTTCAAGGATGGGTATTGAGACGTTCGACCACAAGTTCAAGTTCGAGTTTATGCTGGTTTCCTGCCAAACCAGGCGCTAAGTTCATATTTACTAATAGTTCATTCCAGCGTACTTGACAGGATGTTTTGGGTTTAGAGAACTATCTCATCAATTGATACTAACTGTCGTATTCCTTTCTGCTTTTATCTTTTTTCCCTTTTGATGTCTTTTGCTGTAATGTTTAGCGGAGTAGAGATACTACCCAGGTACCATTTCTGTTGCATGCATAGACACATCTGAATTTTCATTCCATTGGAAAACAAAGCATCTCCTTTCTTCTTCTTCGAAGATTATTTAGTGATAACACTCAATCTAATACATCCACAACACAAAAAGGATACACTCAATCTAATACATCCACAACACAAACGTATCTTTTTCGTGAAAAAACGCCAACTACAAAACACCATAATCAACTATTTAGTGATAACCCCATGAGAGGTGAGAGGAAATCAACAAAATCCCAGCTGGCCTTGGCGAACAGGACTCTACCCGCCTGGCCGCCTGGGTGGTCGATGAGGGGGGGTGGGGGTGGTTTAACTTGGGGCCAAATAGGAGATTGAAGTTGGGATTTGACATCGACATAGAGTTTCTTTCTTTCTTAGCCGGATTTTAGTTGTCTCTTGCAGATAGCTTTGGGGATTAAGTAAGACCAAAATAGTTGCCCTCCATTTGGTAATGGTTTACGCGGATAACGTCTTATAAAATAATCTCGTTTGGTAGTCAAGGACAATAGCTGGGTGTTTGCAAGTTCTTGTGTTTATGTAAAAGTAGCTTTTCAAAAGGCTTTTTGAAAAAATGAGCTTTCATGAATAAGTTGAAAAGTGTTTGCAAAATATGCTTTACTACAGAATAAGTCACAAATACAGTATTTGCAGATTATTATTTCTAAACGTGCTTTTCTTAAATTATAATTAGGAAATGACAAAGTTATCCTCAAATTAAGGATATTTTGAAAATATTAAATTATTTATGAGAGTAAAAATATGAAAAATTTAAAATTTTAAATAATTAAAAAATTATCACCGCCAAAAGCACTCCAAAGTTACCCCAGGGATGCTTCTGACTTTTGGGCTTTTTTTTACTTCTTCATCACCAAAAGTCAGAAAGCAATCGCCAAAAGCCAAAATTGCAAACACTTCAAATAGACTTTTCACCGCCAAAAGTCAAAAGCTCCTTTTTCGTGGAACCTGCAAACACTCCCCAGGTGTGTTTAAGGTCCCTTCTTTAATTTCTATTCTTTTACTAAATTGCCCTTAGCATATAAAAAACGATTTCATAACCCTGGCCACTTCTTTTCATCTCCTCAATTTCACTTCTTCACCTCTTCATCTCATGCCTCCATCAACCCTAGCCATATTTAGCCATTGGTATGATAAATGTGTATTACGTGGAGTTATCTAATATATTCATAATTCTGGGTGATAAATGTGTATTACGTGGGGTTATCAAATGTCTCTTTTCACCGAGAGGTTATAAAGGTGAGTTTTTCGAATATGCATGATTCATGCTAGAAAGTATGAAATATCAAGATGATACTTTTGTCTATCTCATATTGGATGAGATTATTAATATCCATGGGCCCCTTGATATAGTAATAATTGTTACGCATGCAATTTGTGATTATGATATAGTCACATATTAACAATTATTTAGTCAAATATCAAGAAAGTGAATGGTCAAGGATGCACATTTCTACACTTGACATTAATTATTGGATATTAAGTAACGAAAGAATTAATAATAAATGGGATTAAAGGATCATAATATATCTATATTAAATTCGATCATAATGTATTGTTAGATACCGCTTATGATAGTACCTATTTAGATATTCATCTTACTGGGTCGCTCTATCTGACGAACTGAAGAATTAAATAATTAATTATGTGAGTTATAATTGACGACTTTTCACGGACTAGAAGAAATTGGATTTAGGTGGAACCACCCAACTCAATTGCAATTTAATTGGGTTTTAATGAGATTAAATCCAAACTATTAATTTGCAATTAGGCCCAAATAATTATTCAAGCCCTTGAAGCCCAAATGAGAAATAGGAGAAATATGGCAAATTGGGCCTTGAGCCCAAATAAGATTTTCTCCTTTAAGTTGGTCGAGATTGAGGAGAAATCTTACGTGATCTTCTGTCTGCGATTTTTCTCCTTCGCGAGAAAAAAACTTCTGATCGAAACTTCCACCGTGAAAATTCCGACGGCGTGTGATGCCGTTGTTGTCGGAACTCGAGTTTAGCAGCTCCTTCACTAGCCAGAAAGTGCACTTGATAGCGAGTCACCTCTTTGGGGCTTCCGTGATCGAGATTTCCCATGGGTTGTTTGAGTTTTTGTTCGGGTTCTTCATTTTTAGGCCAAATTCGAGGTAAGTAAGCTCCACTTCATCTCCAGAACACATATTAACTTGAGCTCGATTTTACCTTGGTTCCGGATTTGAAAATTTTCAAAAACTTTTAGAAATCGAGCAATTAATCCTACAGCGGGCCTGGCCCAATTTTCTAAACGGGCTGGACAAACCCGCATGCCAAAAAAAGGGCAATGACAGACAGGCCGTTTCGCCCTATTTAACCAAAAGTCTCAGAAAATCAACATCTTACATAAGGATCAAATACAGTGAAAACATTCTACAACTGAAATGTAATTCAAGTATGGGAATGCTAAACATACAAAGTTTAAAATACAACCTGAAAATGCTCTCGAAAACATTTACAAAATAAAATAAAGTTTCAGCAAGAAGCTCACTGTATGCAAAAGCAACAATCAAACCGAATGGAAATTATTCAACACATTCTGGGTACAATCCTACTCAAATGGAACTCAAACACCCAGTTACAAGAATTGTGTGTTTCAAGGACAAATATTTGAAAAATAAACACATAGTTTCATACACACAATTCATCAAAATTGCAACAGACAACCGAGAAGTCAAGATTCTAGCTGCTCAATTTGGTCAGAATTCAGATCAATGTCTGATTCACCGATTGTTTTCATTTTACAGTCACACACTCATAATCGAAAGTGAAGAAATTTGAAGAAGAAACAATAACTTTGAAGAATAATACAGAGCTACAGACTACAGAGGAACTGTATAACAAAATCAAAAATCAAAAATCAAAAATCGAAAACCATGTAGAAGATAAGAAAGCAAACCACAAGAAATTTCTCTTCTCTTCTCATTAGTGCCGAAAACGAAACGAGGGAATTGAATTGCAAAAAAATCAAAAATCAAAGAGAAGACAAAGAAATCAAAAATCAGAGAAAATGAGCAAATCAAAAATGAGAGAGAAGATGAGAAATTGAACAAGAAATCAGAGAGAATGAAGGAAACGCAGCGAAAACTTATATGGAGAAATTAAAACCCTAGACCAATTTTTATATATATATATATATATATATATATATATAAATGTTAAACAGCCAGGCGGGTTTGGCCGCGGGTTCAATATTTGAACCTGCAGCCGCACCGCATACATAGCGGGCAGACTAGACTCGCCAGTTATGTCCATTAAAATTAGCGGGCGGGTCAAGCTCGTTAAATGGGTAAGAGCAGGCAAAACGGATTGGGCCCATTTGGCCCATTCCGTATGTCTACCTCTAAATATATGCGCTTGAAAACACTTTCATTTCCTATCAGTGCATGCTTGATCAACCGAAATAGGTGTTACAAGTAATTTTCTACGCAACTTCAATACAACACGCAACACTTGATGGAATGTTTAATGGATGGTCTGGCCACTACGTTGAAAATCAATTTTAGAATCCTATTTTTCTTGTAGTGTGCTAGTGTGCACAGAAAAATCGCGACCTTTTTTACTACGGACACGTATTGATCATCTTTCAAGCCACAATCATCTCTAAGAATTCTACAAAACTCTGTGAATGCAAGATTGGGCATCCTCAAATTTTTAAAACACTCCCTATTAGACTCTTGAGTGATTCTCTCTATGAATGTCAATCTTTCAGAAACTTTGTCAAGGATTAAATATTTGGGTGGTGAATTTCGATTATGCTTGCGCTTATGCGTACGCGGCGTAAGGGTACTTTCAGAAACTGATTTTTATCCCTCTAATGCAAGGATAGTAGGTAGCAATGTGACAAAACTATTGCGCGGACCAAAAAAGTTGCAACATCAAAAAAATTCACCATCGCAAATAGCTAAGTTGTGCAACAAATCTCACCACCAAAATGAAAACAGAAGCTAAGTTGTGCTTGCTTTTTACAAATCACACAGATAAGATGAAATAAAGCAAACACAAAAACAGTAGAAACGTTGGTCTATTAATTTAGGAACAACTAAACTTCAAGGTGAGCAAAACTATTGTTACAAATCTATGAAAAATTTAAAAAACAATGAAAAAGGATTAAAACTAAAGCGATTCGAGATTGAAGCGGCATTTCTAAAACATTAGCACAGGTAGAAATACTAAGACAATAAATTGGAAGCTAAGAAATTGAACAATTGCAAGTTCCAGTAAAACAATAGATTCTATCGTAAGCTTTTCAATTTTGAACAAAGCACCCAAATTAAACAGCCGTAAGCAATTACCATAAGCAACATAATTTCTGAACTAAGGCACCGAAATTGAACAATAGTAATCAACAATTTCTTCAACGTAACTACGAAATTGGAAAATTATAGTAACATACTAACAGTTATAAACAAAGCTACGAAATTGGAAATCCGTCAAAATTTGGAGGATCAAATTTGGAGGAGTAATCAGGCTACTATTCCAGGCCAACACGGAATCCTTTACTCAAGGGATTGCATATATGTGTACCAAACGACGAACAAATACGAATATCTCTTCTGAACCGAGTACAAATGGATGAAAGAACCAAGGAGAACTTAAATGGTTGTGATGTGACGTGAAATGACAGTTGATATTCCCCAGGTTATACGTAGTTTGTGTAGAAACTTGCAAATTGCGCAACAACACAAGAAAATCTAAAGAAAATTGATGACGGTGGATCGAGAGCATTGGGGAAAAAAATCATTTCGTATATTGAATAACTGCTCACACTTATTGGTTTCTCATACAATTAATTTACAGCGGTGCATAAGTGCATTTATACTAACATACTCGCTACATTACAAAATCAAATATCAACCGTTCGATCAATGCATATCAAATTGCTTATAAGCCGACACATGTTTTAATTTTCTCGCCTGTGGATGAAGTCGCCATTTCACTTAAAATCGAATGACCAGCGACTTTCACTACACTTATATTCTACTTCACTTCATGAAGAAATTGATCAGTAGCTACGCCACTTTCCATGCCTGATGCTGATGAAATAGCAACATTTACAGCAACTTGTTTGTCATCAAGGAAGGTATTAGCATGAGTCGGCAATATATTCTGATAATTCAACACCCCCTCCTCAAAATGAGCACTCCAGAAACTCATCTTGCGAAGTAGAAACTGAAATGCAACTGCTAAAAGAGCCTTAGTAAAGAGGTCAGCCGGATGTTAAAGAGAAGGGATGTGTTGAGGTAAAATTGTGCCAGACTTAAACTGGTCACGAACCACATGACAGTCGATCTCGATGTGTTTAGTCCTCTCATGGAATATCAGGTTAGCCGTTATGTCCAAAGCAGCTCCATTATCACAAAAAAAGGGAACTGGCAGATTTGAGGCAAGTTTGAAATCTGATACCATGTAAAGGATCTGCTGAATTTTTCTAACTGTTGCATCCATAGCACGGTATTCAGCTTCTGCTGAAGAACAAGCGATGGTTGGTTGTTTTTTGTCTTCCAAGAGATGAGACTAGTTCCCAAATATATGCAATATCCAGTCAAAGAATGAAGGGATGATGGCCAGCCAAGTATCGAAGGACATGTCTTGCTGCATCCCAGTGTGAGTTTTGGGGTTTCTGAACAAACTAGCTCAACTGTTGAACTGCATAAGTGAGATCTGGCCGCATGTAGCTGAGGTAGAGCAACCTACCAACAAGCCTGCGGTATTTTTCTGAATTATGGTATAAGGAAGATGAGTCTTGATCATCCGATTCAAACATGAAACCAGCAGGTAGAGGAGTAGTTGTTGGACTGCAGTGAAGATGATTAGAATCAGTCAAAAGATCTCTAACATATTTCCTTTGGCTGATGTAAAGTCCAGCCTTGGAGTGTGCTATTTCCATACCAAGGAAATACTTGGTTGTCCCCTCCCCAAGTCTTTGATAGTAATGTAAATAAACTTTCATCATGCTCATCTCTTCTAATGATGTACCAGTGAACAAGACATTGTCCATATAAACTAAAAGAAATAGCAACTGATCTGAGACAGAACAAGAGAATAAACAAGGGGCATGATAAGACTGAACAAATCTATAAGCTTGCAGCTTGCTCGTAAATTCAATATTCCATTGACATGAAGCTTGTTTCAAACCTTATACAGACTTGAGTAGCTTACAAACTTGGCCTTTCTTCACTTTATTATAGCCAAGAGGTGGATGCATATAGACCTCTTTATCCAAAAAGCCATGGAGGAAGGCATTATTAACGTCCAACTGATCAAATGGCCACTTTTTTTATGCTGCAATCGCAAACAATAATCTGACTGTGTGACTACTTTAGCCATCGGGCAAAATATCTCATAATAGTCCTCACCTTCAATATGATTGTATCCTTTTTCTACAAGCCTAGCTTTGCAGCGCTCAACACTTCCATCTGGTTTACATTTTATACTATACACCCACTTGGATCCAATTGTTGTCTTACCTGCTGGAAGAGAAGTTAATTGGCAGGTTTCATTTTCCTCTAAGGCATCAAGTTCTTGCTTCATTGCAGCCACCCAGTTTGCATCTTGTTGTGCCTGTGAGTAATTCTTTGTCCCTGTTATAGCAGAGATGGTAGCTGCAAAATCACAGTATGTTCCTGAAAACAGACATGTAGAATCTGAAGGATAAACTGGCACATCAGAAGTTTGATTCTCAGTTGTAGAAAATACATAAAAGTCATAAAGCCAAGTAGGAGCCTTAGTCTCACGCCTGCTTCTTCTAACATTAGTATCAGTCCGACTGTCTAAATTCATATTTGCATTAGCTACATATGAAGAAATATTTGCTTCAGTTTGATGTGATTCTGCAGTCACATTGTAAGGAGGTTGAGATCTGTCTACAGGAAATGTCTATTCTTGATCAAGCTATTGAACAGTTTTTGAAGATGGCTGAATCACAGGCATATAAATCTCATATGTGTAATCATCCCATGAACAAGGAGGACTCGATGAATAATCAATATCGGGGACCGTTTCTGCAAAGCAGTCTTTTGAAAATCTTACTTCTCTTGATATGATAATCTTTTTTGTAGTTGAAATGTACACTTTGTAACCTTTTTGGCAGGAAGGATAGCCAACAAAAATGCCTTGCAAGGCTCGTGGGTCAAGCTTGTCCCTTCCTGATCGAAGATACATGACAAAACACTTGCAGCCAAACACCTTCAACCTGGTAAGATCTGGTTTTCTTTGATATAACACTTCATAAGGTGATTGCCATGCTAATACTTTGCTAGGACAACGATTAATAAGGAAGGTTGTTGTGAGAACAACTTCTCCCCAGTTTTAATAACTTGTTCTGAAAAAGCAAGGCTCTAGCAACTTACAGTAAAGTTTTATGCTTCCTCTCAACCAATCCATTTTGCTGAGGAGTGTAGGGACAGCTCCTTTGATGCAATATTCCATGAGACTGAAACAGTTTATAACATCCATCATTTAGGAACTCAATTCCATTATCACTCCTGACCTTTTGAACCAACACACCATACTGCGTCTTCACAAACAATATTAAGTTTTCAATCAAATTCACAACCTGGTCTTTGGACTTGAATAGAAAAGCCCATGTACATCTACTATAATCATCCATCAAAGTAAGGAAATATCGACAAATAGTAAGATTTGGAAGCTTATATGGCCCCCAAACATCCACATGTATCTTTTCAAAGCATTTGTTTGTTCTATGGGAACTTGCATCAAAACGTTGTTTACTTTGTTTCGAGACAGGACAAACAACACAAGCATCAATTATTATTTTTAAATCTAAATTATCAGTTGCAATGTTAAGATGGTGCATTACATCAAGCAAGGGATGCCCAAGGCAACCATGCATTAAAACCGAAGTCACAGTAGTACAGGCTTCAAAACAATCATCATGTACTAAAACTGATCTAGAAACTGCAGTTGCACTATGTAAATGAGAGGTAAGTCTTTCATTCCTTCTCTTATTGCATCCATATTGAAAGAGCCGGCATTCAGAATGCATAGTTCTCTTCTCACGTAACTAACTGCAATGATTCTATGTGCTTTAAGATCCTGCATTAGACATTGATCAGGTAGAAAGTAGATACCCACATTTAAATCCTTGGTTAGCTTTCTGACAGATAAAATATTATACTTGAAACATGACATATAAAGACAAGATTTCAGTGTAATGGCATGAGATAAAACCACATCACCACTATGTTCAACTGACTTTGTGCTCCCATCCGGCAGCCATACAGGCGTCAGAGATGCAAAAGTATGTATATTTGACAAAGAATCACAATTAATGCACATGTGGTTCGTTGCTCCAGTGTCAATTATTCACTCAATCCTGGAAATATCAAAATTCTTAACAAACAGCATAGGTTTAAAGTTTAGATTACCTGAAAAATCATCAAAATGTGCCATGTTCACCCTTACTTGTCCTCCATTATCATTTGCTCCCCTTCCAGCAGTGAGCCTCTGAATTTCCTTCTGCATATTTCTTATAACTTCATAGATGTTGCTTGAACCTTCTCCTCTCATCTCAAGTTGTGTTTTCAAAGTTTTCAGATTATGAAAACAGAACCTGATTTTTAGATTGAGTCTGTTTTTTTTTAATCAAAGTAGCCTTCTGGATAACCCTTCAGCTTGTAACATTCTTCCATGTCCGGTTTTAGTACAATGAAAACATTTCAGGTGCCCTTTGTCACTTTCTCCTATTACTCCATCCATCCGGATACCCTTTTAGCTTAAAACAATCATCTATTGTATGTCCTGTTTCAATACAATGGTTGCATTTCAAAAGACGTTTATCAACACGTGAGTTTCCTTCATTGTCCTTCTTCCAGTTACCTCCACGCACTGCCATGGCAGCATTCAAGCCTTCCTGTGTGGCTACAATATCCATGCTCACCTTCTTTTGTTCTTCAGCTGTGATCAACACATTGTACACCACATCCATATCAGGTAATGGATTCATCCGAATAATATGACCTCTCTCACTTTCATACATGTCATTAAGCCCCATTAGAAACACAATCACCCTATCCTCATTATCCCTCCTTGCCAACATTTCACCTATATCACCTTCAATGTATGGCATAGTCGCAACTGTTTGTATTTGTCCCACAGTACTTTTAACTTTCCAAAAAAATCACAAATATTCACATTGCCCTGTCGCATAACAGTCATACTTCTTTTCAAATCAAATAAGTGTGGTAGGTTAGTAGTGCCTAACCTTTTTTCCAAGCTTAACCACTTGGTTCTAGCATCAGACACAAACATATAAGTTTTCATAACATCCGGATGCATTGATCCCCTAAGCCAAGAGCAAACAAGGCTATTGGCTCGCTTCCACTTCAAGAATAAGACTGAATCCTCGCTCGGCTTCCTCAATGTTCCATCAATAAAGCCAATCTCCAGCTTTGCTTCAAGTGTAGAAACAATTGCACTGTTGTGTGAAGTCTCTTTTCTACCCTCAACTTTCGAACAAAGTGGGCCGCTGCAATTCCGTTCGAGCAGGCCGCCAAGTCCATCCGCCAAGAAGAAGCCCAATGGCCCAACTACTTATACGAGTAATGACTCGTTGGAAACATGAAACGGCTTTGTCATTTTCGATTCTCATCTCCTTGACCGACGAACGCGCAGTGTGTATAATTAGGGCAACTCTCATCTCTCAGTGTAGCGCAAATCAGAGTTTCTCTACTCTTCTGTTGTTGATTGCTGCTCATTCTGATTGTTTGTGATAGGGTTATCACTTTGTTCTAGCCGATTAGAGTCGGTATTTGGTTCGGTCCGAGAGGGGATTCGATCTTTGTG